>ML779640.1:921430-937161 GCA_009831015.1 Picea engelmannii | reverse complement strand
CTTTAAATAATAATAATGGCTATTAGGACACCATATGGGCACCACTCACAAGTTTTATGCATCATAGTTGGCTCTCAAGGCCTCTAAGAAGGACCTTAGAGACATTAGGAGGATATAGTTGCATTCATAAGTTGCATTAGGAGGATATAGGTCACACATTCATAAGTTGCATATAGTTGCATAAGTTGCATATACTAGTTGCATAGTTGCATAAGTTGCATATAGTTGCATAATTGCATAAGTTGCATGTTGCATAAAGTTGCATAAGTTGCATTGTTGCATAAAGTTGCATGTTGCATAAAGTTGCATAAAGTTGTGTAATGTTGCGTAAGTTGCATTGTTTCATGAAGTTGAATGTTGTGTAAAGTTGTGTAAAGTTGCCTAAAGTTGCATAAGTTGCATTGTTGCATAAAGTTGCATGTTGCACAAAGTTGAGTAAAGTTGCATAAGTTCCATAAAGTTTCTTAAGTTGGATAAGTTTCATGTTGCATATTTGCATATAGTTGCATACGAAATTGTTGCAATATAGCTGCATAAGTTGCATATAGTTGCAATATAGTTGCATAAGTTACAATATAGTTGAATAAGTTTCATAAGTTGCAATATAGTTGCATATAGTTGCATTTGACCACTCACCAATATTTGAGAATATAGTTCCAATATAGTTGCAATATAGTTGCAATATGAAAAATGCCTCTATTTGGGAATATGTGCACCATTAGTATGTTTTGAATAAAAATAATGGGTTTCAATACCTATACCATGGCCAAGGGAGGAAATAAAGGGCTTTAGGCCCTAAATAAATCTTCTTGATCTTAATTTATTCAAGACTGAGGCTGGACCAACCCCTAATATGTTGTTGCAACAACTTACTGAGATAGGAAGGAATGAGAATGAAACTATCAGAGAGTTTAACACTAGATTTGAGAAGTTGCTTCAACGAATTCCTAGCAATATTTTCTCTGAAAGAGATCATCTTATTTTCCTTTATACCAAACCCTTCCTAGGACATTTGGGTTTTATGGTCAAGGAAAATATCCCAAACACCTTTGAAGAAGCCAAAGAGTTAGCTACAAGGATTGAGGGTAATATTTTCTCGTGTAAGGTTGAACCTTTTATTGACCCTAAGACCGAGGCTGGACCAACCCAAGATGCAAATATTTCAAGGGATCAAAATATGGATGAAACCATAAGGGACCTTACTCAGACTCAAACCCTGGTGATGAGCAAAGTCACCAATTTGGAGAAAATTCAAGAACAATTCCAAAGGGTCGCGCATGAACAAAGGGTCCCTAATACTTTACCATCTGTTAATATCATGAACCTAGAAGAGACCCTTGGTGTTTTCATTGTGGGGATACACATTTGGAACATGAATTCCCAAGGAATAATTATGGGGGACCTGATCACATGAATTTCCTTGATATCATGGACTCCATCTTTACTATGTTCCACCAAGAGTGCCTCGACATCACACAAGAGAAACTGTAGGAGGGAAAGAAACAAGTTGCCGGGAGGGATAGGATGGATTTCTTAAGCCAAATGGATGAGGAATCAAAGGATAGGCTTATGAAGAAAGAGTTACAAGTGCACACTAGGAGAAAGGATGCACCCACACCTCCTCCTAGTGACCCTAGATTTCCTCAGGCAAGACCCCATCCGATACCTAAGGATATCAATATACTATATGGTTGATATCTTACAAAGGGTTAAGAGGATTCATGGGATGTTGGAGATCCCTTCTTTGGAGGATACAAGAGGGTTCTTGAATGATCAGGAGATGTTTGAAGATCCTTCCATATTGTTACAAGCTAATCATTTTGAGCAAACTGAGGAGGGACATGCACCTTTTTTCATCTCCTTGGCAATAAATGACTTATGGATTCATAATTGCATGCTTGACTCTGGGGAATCTATTAATATGATGAATTTGAAGGTCATGATGAGTCCATAAGGGAGAATTTACCGATGGTTGGGTCTAACTCTCTTTGCATAGCCAAATTTCCACGTTCAAAGTCAATTTTCCACCTACAGCAATGCCAACCACATGCCTCTTTCCCCATCAACCTGCACAAGCCAAGGAATGAGATCCCCTTCTTTGCTAAGCAGTCCATTGGGCTATCTCACTTCCCTCCACAGCTCCAACACAAATTGTCTAGGAAATCTCATTATCGAGAATCCAAGGACTCTCAATTGTAGATAAATTCCTCTTAATAACAACAATTAATCTTACACACAGTCATAATTCCTTCATAATTCATGGTTGTAGCTTGGCATAATTTGATTACAACAAGTCGATGGCATTTCTCTTGGAGAGGACTCTCAATTTTCCATGCCGAATGATAGTTCCAATTCCCCCTTGCATGTAAAAATTCTAAAGATTATATTTTCATGCCATACACTCTCCATGTGCTTCATGAGAAGCCCCACGATTCACCTTTCTATCTCCAAAGAACAAATACCTCCATGTAATTAATCCAAAATCTTATGATAAAATAAAACATGGAATAATAATAATAAAGGTTAATAATCAAAGGTTCTAAGGCTTAGGTTAAATCACTAGCCAAGGTCTTTCCCCCTTAGCCCCTCAAACCTCTTATAAGCCCCCTACATTTCCCCGCTTGTGGAATCATAGTCCCCTTATCTTGTCCTTCATCTTCTATAGCCTGTGATGTATTTAAATTTTATATTAGAATTCAATATCAAGTTACAAATTACAAGTGTTCATCTTTTATCCATTCATCATAAACATTTACATTACTAGTCTAGGGATCAAAACTGGGGTGTCACATCAACAAACAATCATTGGAAAAAACTAGAAACGCAAACCCAAATCAAAAAGTAATAACATGTGCAAGAATTGTCAACAAGACTCATAAATTGAGGTTAAAAAGAGTTATTTATGCCACTCTAGTTAGAAAACCCCTAAAGGGAATAGGATCCAAAGAAATATAATCGAGAATATAGTATTTTCAAGATATGTGTGTGTGTGTGTACATGCACACCCGTCACACTATGGTCTAGAGGAAATTCGAAGTAGTTTCCATAACGATGACCCAAGTTCAATTCATGGTGAGCTCCCTCCACACCTAGATGATTGTTGCCTCTTTGTTGTACCAACATATAGACACAATTTTGTTAGCAACCTAACCACCCTTGATGTAGAGGGTGTTGGATTATCATGAAAAACTCTCCTTGATAATAAATAGCAGTGGAGAACCCACATTTCTACCATGCAATATATTGGAGAACATAGAAGCTCTGAGGATTAGCTCAAGCAATCATGAACCAAACATGAGATCTCTCCCCCAAAGTTGGGGAGGTCACGAGTTTAACTCTCTTTATTCCCTCGGGATTAGGCTCCATAATCAAGGCCAACGATTTACCTCCTCTTCCAACCATGGATCATGGGGAAGTACTCGAAGGGTTTTCCGCAAGGTTTTCCTTGGAAAAAAGAAGATTGGAGAACATAGAAGACAAGAAATGGAATTTTATTCAAACTCTTCAAGAGAAAATAGTTGCAAATATGTCATCTATGTTGTCGAAGAAATAATAGGTGTGTGACTCAAAAAACCAAGATAAGCAAAGCATATCAAAAGACAATATTAAGAAACCAATGATATTCAATTTTGTTTAAACACATATAAGCGTATGTTTTCCAATTCTAACAAGAGGGAACACATAGTGTAAACAATCTTTTGATGATTAATATAAGCACTTACAAAAAAAACGAAAGATGAAAATTATTCTGTAGGGCATGGGTATGGCAAGGTATAGACAAAATAAAAATCCATTTCAAGGTAATATAATTAAAGAGTTATTTTTTCCACCCCAATTACAAAATCCCAAAAGGGAATAGGATCAAGAAGGGAATAGTTTTAGCGTGGAAGTGTTTAATTTCCTAATACTCTTGAGATGCCTTTTTCACCTTTAGGTACTTGAGTCTTTTATTTGCATGTATGCCTCCCACATCAAGGCTCTGTTATCCTCGATTTCTAGGGATAACTAGGAGATCATGTCTCGAGGCCCACAGGTCCTAGACATGGAGTACCGAGAGCAGGATTGACCTGAGCATGGCTCTGGAGGGCCCATATTTCTTCTCTTTCATCAGACTTGTCTTGTCAGTAGTAGCAGCATCCATCACCTTCGACTTGGACTTGTATCGGAAAAGACTCTTACTCCATGAGGTAATTGGTCCAGGTATCATGTTATGTGTCATTTTTTATCATTATGACCTTTAGATATATGCATCAAATTCCTTTTATTTCTAACGAATGCTTGGATCTTACATTAGCCCACTTGACCATGGTTGGGGGGATTGACAGGATATCCTAGCAAGCTTGTACCCATAGGTTTTGGTTTTCCACCGAGGGAATTTCTGAAGGGCCATCATCCGCTCCCATCATATCATCACTTTTACATGTTATCTCCCACTCATCTGCCCCATTCCCCTAGTCTGGGCATTGGGATGATCTATTTGTGGGGTTACATCTTATCTCATGGGAAGAAGGGGCTAAAGGCCCAGAAGGTAAAAGAAGCTGGTAAAAGTTAAAATCCATAAAAATGAAACCTAGAGATGCCTCACCCAGGGATCCCTGAGAAGGCAATAAAAATCCTCTCAGCAAGAAAGAAGAGGGACCTGAAGAAAAATAACAAGACAAGACCTAGCCAAGAGGATAGGGGGTCTCATCATGAGCCAGCCTATTATGTTCATGAATACCTAGGAGTATGACATTTCCATCATCCGGTTACCACGCCAGGGCAGTGACCTTTGGTTGCATGGCCAAGGGAAAGGGGGTCTCATCACGAGCCAACCTTATCATCCCTGTGAACGTATTTGTGGGTAACACTGTCAGATCTGATCACCACGCCAAGGCAGTGTCCTCTATTTAGACATTGAAATAAAATAAATAAGAAAAATAAATAAAGAAAAGAAAGAATAAAGGCAATAAAGGGATTGGAAAGAATTGCATCCATGACAGGTATAGCTCGCCTTCTACAAAGGCACCCACAGGTAATATCGTACACCCCTGTCTTTCACTCTACCCATATGTATGGACATCCCTTGAACACATCACCTCGTTTTACATGGCTTATATGATATCCTCTATAAAATTTCCTTTTCTTATGGATGCTGGACCAATAGGGTGTTTTGTCTTTTTCTTCGTCTTTGTATTGTAGGTCATTGTAATATCTTTGAGCTAATGAATGATATATCAAGGGTTTTATGCATGTATTTGATAAAATTAATAATGAAACATGATTGACATTACTATGATCCCTATGAATAATGAGCCCATGGAGGGCGAAGTTTTTGATGTGCAGGACCATGCTCGACGGACAGGTACCAGTTGGACCGGTACGCATGGGGAGATGATTAGTTTGGACCTCCATGGGGTTGAAGAGCCCATCAGATGGTTGTTGGGACCCCATCAAGGGCAGATATAGGACAGTGATTGGTCTAGCCTTTGCATATGAGAAGAAGAAGGGTGTTCCACCCAGGACACTTTGGCTGAGCCCAGCCCAGGGGGGTTGACCCACTTCAGATGGAACGTTTTCCTTTTGATGACCAGGATGTCACCCAAGATGTCTTGACATATCTTTGAGCGTGTATCAGTTTGATAGGATGTCTGGCACGTGTGGCAGCTTGGAGGAGCCCAGGAAGGGCTAACGTTTGACTTCTGGATGCTGAACTAGCCCCAAAAGGGCCTAATGTCTCCCTCGGAGGTGCTTGACGTCTCACTTTTTGCTCATTTATGTCTTTTACTTAGCAGTTAATGTAAAAATAGTATGATTTTGGTTTGTAGCCTTGTCAGCTATTTTTAATGACCTAATTTTAATTATAGTTCATTGTACACTATATATTGAGGATGTTTTTCCCTCATTTGAACATAACACAACAATTCACACTTGTGAGGTCTGATGTTTGCACCCTAGTTGGGGTATTTGGTCTTTTAAAGGAGGCACACTTGTTGATGGAAGGATTTTCTTGGCATGTTTGGCATTTCTCTTGAAGGAAGGTTTACAACTAGGGTTTGCTTATGCTTTTCATCATGATAGGTAAGTGTTTTTCTTGAAAATATTCTTAAATGAATGGTTGTAGGTTATAATTCTTGCATTTACTTATAAATTTGTTGATTTTAAAACCCTAGGTGACAAGTACACAAGTAGGTCCTTGTCTCATGTCCCCTTAGAGAGAAATTTTCAGCCATTGAAGGAGGAAGAAAGAGCCTATCCTTTTCTACACTCTTCTCACTTCTTCCCTTAAGCTATCTTTGATTTTAAAGGTTAAAAGGAGGGTGACATCCTAGGCCTAGGTTATCTACACCTAGGGCCGTCCATCTTCTAGGGTTTTAGTGATAGAGCCTTGCCTTTGCAACACTCTCCCTCACTTGATTCTCTTGTTTTATCTCTTCTCATATGCTAGCCGTTTTGCCAAGTTTGACCTAAAGAAGGAGTAAAGAGCACAAGGCCTTTCTTAAGAAACACCAGAGTGAGCCTCTTTCCCCTAGGGTTTTGATTCTAGGGCCTTGCCATTGCAGCACTCTAGAACCCTTCCCTCTTGTCTTTAGCCTATTACTCCTTCAACCTTGCGTCCTCTCCTTGAATGACTCCATATACCCTTAGGCACTGATCTTAGACACACAACGTTGAAGTGGTAGTGCTCAAACCAACTCTCAAAACTTTAAATTTTGAAACCCTAACTAGGCTGATGTCACAGTTGGTTATTCCATCTTGACGCAACAAATATTGATAATAAGCAATTAGATGATGGTTAAAGGCATTTATTGAGTAAATTATTGATTGGATATAGTGTTTGCTACATCATCCAAATAGTTATTGATGAATTGATACTTCTACATTGCTATATTGACAAAATGTTGATCTCATTAATATCTGTTGCTTATATATAATTTTTAGATAGTCACATGAAGTACTAACCCACTGAGTTATAGCCTTCATATATATTGTATTGTTGTTATCTTGTTCCGGGCAGGTGTTTTCATTTGGGCATACACTTCATTTATTGGTTGATTAGCCGGACTTTCTGACCTTGGTGGTAACCTATGAGGAGGAACGTTTCCCTTGACTTTTATACTTTAACCTCTTCAAAACCCCATGTTACCGGGGACGTCTCCCCTGGGTTAACCTCCCTAAATAGAAAGAATCTCCCCATTTAGGTGACATTGGGTGGGGAAGGTTCCTGTTTCGCCAGTTTGGCCTCTATCCTTTAGCCTTTTCGACCTAGCTACAAACTGTGCGATAACAGGCTCCATGTAAAAACTGTTTTTTTGGCTCAAGAATGGGTTTCCATACGATTCTTAGAAAAAAAAACCATGCTCTTTGCTTGGATTTCAGTTGTCAGATTTGATTCAAATGGCCTTCAAACGATTAGAACAAATCCACTTGTACCCCATGGTTGAATTGTAGTTGTGAAATGTCATGGATGTACCCCATTTCCTGTTCCAACACTAATAAGTATGAGTTTTAGGGATACTTAAATTTAACAAAAAGTCTTTAAGAATAAGATCATGGATTATTTATATGATAATCTTGTTAACTAGGGATAACTTTCACTTAAGATTGTCCCACACAAGTAGCCAATTTTTGGCCAGGACATTAAACATATCATTGGTTGTCTGGATGCCTGAATGAAACAACTTTAGGGCTAAGAATTCGGAGGACTAAACCAAAGGATTACCTGCAATAATAATTAAATTTGACCACCACAAGAAATGTTCATTAAAAGAGAGTCTAGTTTTGAGAGCGGATTCTTTCTAGGCGAAGAAAGGTTTGATCACTTCATTGGATTTATAGATACTTTGTACCATACAAGTGCCTAGAATATTGACCCAGGGGGTGGGTTCAGGGTGTGGGTACCGAGTTATTTTGTTAGGAAATGTATTGCCATGCTTTTTTTCCCAATGGAATCCCTTAACTAATGTGATTCTTAAGGAGACTTTTCTAAGCCTCTTTTCCCTCCATGACTCAAATCACCCACTTTGCACACAACACTTGGGTTCGAACCCCAGTTCTAATAATTCCCATTCCTCTAAAATCTCTAGATGTAAAACATAAAAACAAACTAGCTCAGTGAAAGCCTATCCTATAAGTTGACTTGGAGTAAATAAATTTTCAAGATGTTCTTGGGAAACCTTAGAAGGGACCTAACAATAAGAGTAGTAAACATGAGTGGTGATAACAATTTGGTATAGATTTGGAACTTAGTTTCCAGTGACGAAGGTTTAGTGATTCACTTCTTAATATTCCTCTCTATCGTTGCACCACCACTTCCCACAAATCTTTAGGAGAGACCTAGAAACAAAAGGGGATACCCAGAAAATTAAAAAAGTGGTTTGACTATATCCATGTCTAGTGCTGGACAACAAGCCACATAGGAACTAAGCATTAGCTCTACATGTAACATTGGGTCATGGCCCATTGAATACTAGAACATGAGGCAATGCAAAATATAGTTAGGAATTCCATGGTATGATTATAGGATTGCTAGGCTTAATCATCAACAAAATGATCATTAATTAACTAGAAAAAGTCCAACTCAGGAAGAGGAATCCTACCATTCCTAGACACCATTTTCAAAAGAAGAAATTATCCAAGAAGAAAGTTTCTAATCAATTCCTTTTAATTTAAAGTGTTTACACATTTATTCATTATTGTCAACTTTACCATTGATTAGAAAATGAAAGTGTCGACTGAGATGAATAACCTATGCTACAATTTCATGGGCATAGAAGGTTGGGCGTGAAATCATGAGGAAATTTGATGGCTTAGTTATGATGGAGAGTAGGGATAAGAAGAAAAACAAATTTGACTTCTAATCCCCTAAATCAATTATGTGACAAGAACTGATGAAGCTAAGTGTCGAGGCATTTAATGGTTAGGGTAAACACTACTCCCATGGGGATTTTTTCTTCTCATGGCACAATCAAGGGGATTGGTCATGTGTGAGTTGTAAACAATTATGGTTAGGTTTATTCAATTTTGAAACTGATTATGAGCCTAGTGCTAAGGGTATGATTGGAGAATTTTAAAAGGATGACTTAGCATTTCATCAAGCATTCTATCAAGAATTTCATCAAACAATTAGCATGCACACTCAAGAGATAGGAGAAAGAAGTCAAACCATTTCCTCCGATTGTGTTCCCTCCTCTGGTGAAAATCTGTGTGCACTCCTCCCATGCAAATCCATGTGCCCTCCTCTACAAATCCGCCTACCCTAGCCTCCTCCCACATGTGCCTCTCCCTCCTTCTCCTCCTTCTTTTGTCCTCCTCTCCCTTCCACTCTGCGTGCAAATGACCATGCCCTAGCCTCCTCATGTGCGCCTCTCCCTCCTTCTCCTCCTTCTCCTATCCTCCTCTCCCTTCCGTGCTCCTGTGTGAGTGCGAGCAGCTCTGCATGTGAGTGTAGTGGTCGTGTGCAATTTGAATTTTATTTTGTTTGTATGTTGTTTTATTTTCATTTTTTTCATTATTATTATTATTATTATTATTATTATTATTATTATTATTATTATTATTATTATTATTATTATATATATATATAATCCCTAACACACTAGTCCCATATAAATGCATTAACCCCCTAATATAATTTGATCATTGATCCATTTGATCCTTGATGAAAATCACCTTCTAATAATTATGACTTTGAACACAATGAATCCCTATTATATGATAACCCCCAATCAATATCAACTTGAACATGGTATACCCTTTGATCTCTATGAATCCTAAAACAATCACCTCCAGTGAACATAGTGTGACCTCAAACACACTAAAAGATGAGTACATTATGGTTCTGAACATAGTAACATCATAATAGATTGACCCTTCTAATACACTATGACTCTTAACCCCTATAACCGGCCCTGATCTCTTAATTCACCCTTTTAATTTATTTCAAATTATTATTATGATGCATTTAGAAAAGTATGAGGTTAATTAATATGTCATTTATGGTCAACAATATCTTTGGCATTAAAGTATCATGTCATGGTATAAAATATCGATCACTATAACCCTCCTTGGACATAGTGTACCCATGAGGTGTAAATCATAGGAGCTAATATATGATGGTATAGACATCTGAAATATCTCATGTGGTCATGTAAGGTTGGATGATCTAATATCTGATGGGAAAACTAGAATATCAAGTTTGAATCAAAAGAAATAAGCAAGAGAGTTCATCAAAGAATCATGAATGCACCCCTAAGAGGGTGGTCTGGAAGTAGTTTCCCTTGAGAGGGGAATAGTTCCTAGGTGATAATAGCTCTTTAAATGGTGTAATTAATCTATCAAAGAACTAGAATCTCAAGAACAACCATAGAAGAAAAGAAGTTATCAAACCAAGATACTACATGCTTAGGTGGTGCAACAAGTGGTCTCAAGTGTGTTTGAATCATAATGTCAATGTATTAATTAATATTTTATCTTATAAAATAAACAAGACTCTAGACAAAAGATAAACTAAAATCACTCAAATAGGCCTAGACTATAACTCTTCCAAACTCTTCCATCTAAATCATTGGGGGCCCACCGAGAAAAGAGAATAAAGAGAAGGATGAGGGCTTTCCAAACACCTACCATGAGAAGTGATGAAATCCACTATGGTGATGAGTGAAGGTATAAATGAGGTTTTTATAACTAGGAGACAAAGGGTGATAAAATATCGAGGCCCATAGAAATACGTCTTAGGTGTCCTCCCTCATATAAGAGCCACCTCAATACAAGCCTAATAGAATGGCCACTAAGATACCTCTTCATAGATGCATGAAACATGTTTCCTTTCCTTCAATATGAAATCAAATGGTCATGGAATATTCATTATTTAATGCGCTAGGAGTTTCAATCAAACCTTTGGTCCCAACCTTGGCATTATCCACTTCGAAGAGTGTGCTTGTTTCTAAATTGGTATTGACCATATCCTACATAAAGGATTTTAATCTCCCTAATAGGTCTTGACCATATCCTACATACTGATAGGATCGTCTGGTCCATCATTTTTCTTTTCTTCCTCCAATGAGGGTTTCTTGGGTGTGCGAGAGCGATTGTCCTCAAGAGAGACAATCTCAAGACCCAACTTGCTATACTTGGACCTCGTTGGGGGCATGCACTAAAAAACAATCAAGAGCAGCCTGCTCTGATACCACTGATCCAGATTATTTTCGGCATGAAATGAGAGCGGAGATATAATAAAGAAATGAACAGAGATATCGCAGATATTCAATAATATAATACAAATGTATCAGATATTCAACCATAAACATAGATATACAATAGTACACAATTTCTATTAATGAAATAAATCTACAGAGACTGTAAAATTATAGAGTGAAAGACTCGCTAGAATGGTGGCAGCTTATCTCTGAGAAGAGACGTGACGACTACTCGCATTCACCAGAAGCTGATTACAATGAGGCTCTGAAGGCCTTTTTACAATAAACAAGAATTCCAAAGACCCTAGACATCCAAAAACCTAACCCTAGGAGATGAAGCGCCAAAAGTCATGTGCACCCCATTTGGGTAAGTTAGTACATTAACTTCCTGAGGTCGTAAATTTTGCATATGATCTCCGTTTTAGGTGTATGATAGCCCGTTGGAAATGTATCGTCGATCAAATTCATTTTTGGGTCTCAATCATGCCTTCGACTATTATTGAGAAGATCGACCCTGAAAAACCTTCATATAGGCCCTCAAAATGGCCCCGAAAGTTAAAACTGCTAAAAATAGTAAATTACCAAAAAACTATTTTTGAGCCAGTTGGAAAAGATGGGTGGACACCGATATCCACCTAGATCAATCCTCCCTCCTTAGGAAGAAATGGTCTCTATTGCGTTGAGTCCTCGGGGGAGAGGGAAAAGTGTTTGTTGAATCTGCATCTTGATGAGTTGCTTTCCTTGTTGGAGAAGTTGCGCTGCTTAGCTTGTTGAAGGTTGTCACGAACATCTGGCTGGAAGGGTTGGACCTTTTTAGCCAATCTAGATACATGAGATACCTGTGTGAAGAAGGAATATTTGTGCTTAGCTGCAACCTTGTCGACCTTGTTCTATTGGATAGAAGGTGCTTGGGGAGAGGTTGAAGTGGTTGCAGTTTCCTTTTGTTCCCCTTTTGAACAGATTGTGAAGAGGTTGAATTTTGTAGTATGAGATACTACCTTGCGGCACTGTTTAGGTGGAACAATAGTTGGAACTACCTATGTTATTCTGTATAGATGACCCCCCAAAGTAACAATGACACTACGAGGTCAAGATTCATAAACAACATGGCATCTCCACATATATGGTTGGCCCAAGAGGACATCACAGACATTCAGTGGGGCAACATCACATAATACCTCATCCTTGAAGGGTTGGATGTTGTATGATAATCGACATTGTTGACTAACACGGAGATATCGTCCTTGGCGAAGCCACCCGATGTTGTATGGTTGCAAGTATGGTGTTGTCGACAATCCAAACTATTTGACGACCTCTGATGAGATGAGGTTCTTCTGGCTTCGGTTATCAACAATAAAATGCAGAGAGGTCCCCTTCACCCACATCTGTGAATGAAAAAGGTGCTCCCCCTCTTTAGGATATGATGGTTCTTCTGGTTGAATTGTTGCGATCGTGAAAATAACAATGAGGTCTACGTCAATGATCTATCCTTTACCAGTATTTTAAGAATCAAATTCTGAATCAGGGTTCGGCTCCTTGCCTTTGATGTTGGCCACCAATGATTATTTTGAGCGAAATTCATCAGTGTTGTGCCAGGGGATTTTGTGGAAATCACACCATTTTCTGGTGTCCTTCTTTGTCTTCCCATGACCCTTCTTTTCCTGTGGCTTGGACTAGTTTTCGAGAGACTGTTTGTTAGGGTTGTCTTTGTCGTACATTTGTTGTTGCGGATTTGCAGACACAAACTCTCATTTTTTCTGGTGCTTAAATTTATGCTCGATTTTAACAACATATCGATAAGCAACACCGAGAGATGAGATGTACAAAAAATCCATTTCAATTTGGATGTATCTGTGTAGAGCCCCACGGTATTTCAGAACCAAATGTCATTCAAAGTCTTTGACAACCAACTTGGTGTGCAAGGTATGGAAGGTATTGGTGAACTCTGGAACTACTTGGCCCTTCTCTTGCCACAGTGTGGTCCATCTCATGTACTGGTCCTTATAGTTTCCAATAGGGTAACATTTTTCCTTTACCGCATCCACAAAAACTCCCAAGTGGTCTCGACCCCATATATTCCAGAATCCTCTGTGGAACTTTTCTCTAGTAAGTTTCCCACCAATGTTTGAAATGAGGGAGATATTTAAGGAGTGCGAAGGTGATCTTTTCTCTATCGAAAAAATTGTGAATAGAGAAATAACCTTCTAGTAGGTTTAACCATTTGTCTAGGGCTTCTGCATCTATCTATCCTTCAAATATAGGAATATAAAAATTAACTTATACCTTGAATGAGGAGGTTCTTAAAAAGTGGTCGCGTGATGAAGATGTGCCTGTTTCTATCGGTAGACATTGAAGGATGTGGGAAAAATTCTCCATCATTTCGTCCCTCAGTCGCATGAGAGCTTGCTCAAGCAACATACTGATAGGATCGTCTCATCCATCGTTTTTCTTTTCTTCCACCATTGAAGGTTTCTTGGGTGTGCGAGAGTGATTTTCCTCAAGAGGGACTATCTCAAGACCCAACTTGCTATACTTGGACCTCGTTGGGGACATGTACTGAAAAACGATCAAGAGCAGCCTGCTCTGATACCTCTGATCTAGATTATTTTCAGCACGAAATGAGAGCGGAGATATAATAAAGAAATGCACAGAGATATCATATATATTCAATAATATAACATAAATGTATCAGAGATGCAACCATAAACACATATATAATGTAATACACGATTTCTATTAATGAAATAAATGTACAGAGACTGTAAAAATACAGAGAGAAAGACTCGCTAGAATGATGGTAGCTTATCTCTGAGAAGAGATGTGACGACTACTCGCATTCGCAAGAAGATGATTAAAATGAGGCTCTGAAGGCCTTTTTACAATAAACAGGAATTCAAAAAACCCTATACATCCAAAAACCTAACCCTAGGAGATGGAGGGCCAAAAATCATGTGGGC
Organism: Picea engelmannii; assembly: GCA_009831015.1. Lineage (NCBI taxonomy): Eukaryota > Viridiplantae > Streptophyta > Pinopsida > Pinales > Pinaceae > Picea > Picea engelmannii. The sequence goes on along the minus strand of ML779640.1, from coordinate 923,027 downwards.
CCCATTTGGGTAAGTTAGTACATCAACTTCCCGGGGTCGTAACGTTTATATACGATATCTGTTTTAGGCGTATGATAGCCTGTTGGAAACGTATTGTCGAGGCGATGCATTTTGGGGAATCAATCATGCCTTTGGATATTATTGAGAAGCTCTATCCCTAAAAAACTTCATTTAGGCCCTCGAAATGGTCCTGGAAGTTAAAACTGCTAAAAATAGTAAATTGCCAAAAAACTGTTTTTGAGCCAGTTGGAAAAGGTGGGTGGACACCGATATCTACTTGGATCAATCCTCCCTCATTAGGAAGAAATGGTCTCCATTTCGTTGAGTGCCTGGGGGAGAGGGAAAAGCGTTTGTTGAATCTGAATCTTGATGAGTTGCTTTCCTTGTTGGAGAAGTTGCGTTGCTTAGCTTGTTGAAGGTTGTCACGAACATGTGGTTGGAAGGGTTAAACCTTTTTAGCTAGTATGGATACATGAGATTCCTATGTAAAGAATACAAAAATAGCAATGGATTTCGTCTTGGAAGGATTACCTAAACCGATAAGAGAAAAGGTTGGTAAATGTTCATCATCCAAAGAACTTTGGGATAAGTTACATGACATATATTCTTCACCCATCGCAGATTCAGAAAATGCCAAAGAAGATGCAGATGTAGAACAAGAAGAAAGATGCTCATCATGTCAGACAGATTCATAAGAAGAAGAGTATGATGAAGCAGAAGTTGATTACAAAGAAAAATTGATCAGTGCAATTAAATATCTAAGGAAAGAAAGAGAAGAAAACAAGTCATCTAAGAAAGAATTGATGCAGCAAAAGCAAAGTGTTCAAGGTTATGAAAAGGATTAGCAGGTCATCAAGAATTTAATATCTCAACTAGAAGAGGCCAGAAGAATTGAAGAAACTCTATAATATCAAAAAAAATGTTTAGAAGCCAACATAGCAGCACAAAAGGAAGATGCAGAAAAGAGAGAAAAGATATTGATGGATCATCTCAAGGAAAGAACCAATGATTTAAACCAACTTGAGGAAGAGTTTGGTCAAGAAGAGAGAAGAATGGAAGAAGAAATAATTGCATTGACAATCCAACTTGAAGAAGCAAAGAGAACAGAAGAGGTCATGACGTCTCAAATTATGAAGAAAGAAGAAGAGGCTGAGAATCTTGAAGAAGAAGTTGTCACACTAAGAGTCAAAATCGACAAGCTCAACAAGAAAGTTGAAGAGACAAAAACATCCACATCAGTTGTAGAGAATGAAGAGAAGCACTCTACGTTGCTAGAACGGAATAATGAAGAAAATAGAAAGAGTTATGAAAAAGTACTCAAAGGAAGGAATCATGGTCAACCAGAATCTAAGAAAACTATTGAAGATACATCTTCAAGAATACCATCCATGTTCAAGACACAAAAAATCTTCAATCGTGATCATGATCAGTCAAAGAAAAAATTCAGAAGGACCATGCCACAAAGAAGATCATTCACTCCCAGGTATGAAAATTTATTTTATGGTCATTGTTTTTATTGTACTAACTTTGGACATAAGGTTGCAGATTGCAGGGATTATAAAATAAATGTTCAAGCAGATCGTGCCTATGTGGTCGC
>ML779640.1:888443-907595 GCA_009831015.1 Picea engelmannii | reverse complement strand
AAATAAATTATTTCAATAATAATTTTAATGGAGAAATTAGAAGTGGACCCAACCCTAAAATAAGGAAAGTGGGGCCAAGTGACCTAGAAGATGTTTTTAAGGAAGCTACTTGGAGAGTACAAATAAGAGGAAAGGCTCTCTCACTTGAATCAAACTTGAGCATATTGAATATATATAGGTGTCTGAGGTATAAAAATGATATATAAGCCGAAATTCTGAGGAAAGTGAAGAAAAGAAGGCCGAAATGCAAGGAAGGATAAATTCTTTTGATGGTGCTTTCTAAGGTATGTTATTTTCCGGTCATCTTACCATTTTCGCTATAAATTTTTTTCTATAATGATTCAGATCCTGAAACTGCTATGAAAGTGAGGAAAACTATCCAAGTATATGTGGTTAAACACTCAGCTTGTGGGTCATGTTATTTTGGGAGTTACACTATGTGGAAAATAGGGTTTGTGGTCAGTCCTGAAACTAGTCAAAATCAGGTGTTTCGGGTAAAAACATCATAACGTCTTCATAAAATATATGAATTCAGTGAGACAAAATGTGTTGGTTAGGGTACAGTTTGTAGTATTCTTTGTAATAGTTTCAAATCATTTCATCAAACATTTTGTGCGGGGCATGCTCTACAAGGTCGCTCTTTAGAATAAGATAGAATTCAGCAAGGTATGCCATTTTTTCTATAACTCCTTTTCTGTGAGGTTCCAAGTAGTGCCACTTGGAGGAATTGCATAAAACACACTGAAGAAAATTGTGTATCAGTTTCAGATCTTTATATATTGAAGTTTCAAATTTGTGATTACTTCAATTTAGGGTTGTTGACTAATCCAAAACTAGGCATGTGAGACTAAAGAAAAGTTTGATGAAAATGCTAGTCTCTTGTTGTTAAAGTTAAGGAAGGTTTGTAGGAATATGATCAGATACACCAGGTCTATTACAGAGCTACAAATCAAATTTTGATGATGAAATTGATGAGGGCTTTTGGTTGAGGTACATGTTGAGTACATGGTTGAGACAGTAGTTGATTAGTTGGCACATACATGAGGTGTATAGTTGATGATGTTGGTACATGTTGACGAGTCATAGTTGATGATTAGTTGAAACATGATTGGTACATACTTGGTACATGGTTTGATGCACTTATTTATGGTACAAGTTGATTACATGATTGTGCATGGTTGATGCACTTGTTTATTGTATAGGTTGATTATAGGTTGGTGCATGGTTGATGCACTTGTTTATGGTACAGGTTGATTACAGGTTGGTGCATGGTTGATGCACTTGTTTATGGTATAGGTTGATTACAGGTTGGTGCATGGTTGATGCACTTGTTTATGGTACAGGTTGATTACAGGTTGATGCATGGTTGATGCATGGTTCAGATTTATTGGTACAGGTTTACAACAATATATCTAACAGTGATAGTGTGACAGTGGTTCTGTCATTCTACTTCTACTTCAGGGTGGCAGGACGGGGCAAGGACAAGTGGTTATAGCCACCTTCTGGTTGTAGATGGAGAACATTGGGGTTTGTAGCCTCCTTCTGGTTGTAGCCAGAGAATTGGGGAGTTGGAGCTTCCCTCAAGTTGTAGCCTGAGAAACTAGGGGGTTGGAGCCTCCTTCCAGTTGCATCTGGAAAACAAAGGAAGTTGGTGCTTCCAATGAATGTAATTCTTCAAGACATATAAGAGAAATCATTCCGTGGTTTTCTCCTGATTTGGGTTTCCACGTAAAACACTGGTGTATTGTGTATGTGTATGATTGTTCATTTGTTCATTGCTTATTTAATCTACAGTTATTGGATAATAATGCTTCATTGATATAGCACTTGGATTATATGGTTAAAAGGGACTAAATTTCTCTATTACTGATTCACCCCCCCCCCTCTCAGTAATCCAACATCGTCTGCTCCATCATTTTTATTTTCTTCCACCATTGAGGGTTTCTTGGGTGTGTGAGAGAAATTATCCTCTAGAGAGGAAATATCGAGACCCAACTTGCTATACTCGGACCTCGTCGGGGACATGCACTAAAAAACAATCAAGAGCAGCCTGCTCTGATACCACTGATCTGGATTATTTTCGGCATGAAATGAGAGAGGAGATATAATAAATAAATTCACAGAGATATCAAAGATATTTAATAATATAACATAAATGTATCAGAGATGAAACCATAAACACATATATACAGTAATACATGATTTCTATTAATGAAAGAAATGTACAGAGACTGTAAAATTACATAGTGAAAGACTCGCTAGAATTGTGGCAGCTTATCTCTGAGAATATATGTGACGGCTACTCGCATTCAAAAGAAGATGATTACAGTGAGGCTCTGAAGGCATTTTTACAATAAAAAGGAATTCCAAAAACCCTAGACATCCAAAAACCTAACCCTAGGAGATGAAGCTTCAAAAGTCACGTGGGCCCTATTTGGGTAAGTTAGTACATCAACTTCTCGGGGTCGTAACTTTTGCATACGATCTCTATTTTAGGCGTATGATAGACCATTGGAAAGGTATCGTCAAGGAGATCTATTTTGGGGGATGAATCATGCCTTTGACTATAATTGAGAATATTTATCCCGAAAAAACTTCATTTAGGCCCTCAAAATGGCCCCAAAAGTTAAAACTGCTAAAAATAGTAAATTGCCAAAATTGTCAGAAAAATGTTTTTGAGCCAGTTGTTAAAGGTGGGTGGACACCGATATCCACCTGGATCAATCCTCCCTCATTAGGAAACAATGGTCTCCATTGCGTTGAGTGCCTGAGGGAGAAGGAAAAGCGTTTGTTGAATCTACATCTTGATGAGCTACTTGCCTTGTTGGAGAAGTTGCATTGCTTAGCTTGTTGAAGGTTGTCATGAACATGCAGCTAGAAGGGTTGGAAATTTTTAACCAGTATGGATACATGAGATGCCTATGTGCAGAAGGAATATTTTCTCTTTTCTGCAACCTTTTCGACCTGCTTCTATTGGATAGATGGTGCTTGGGGCGAGGCTGTAGTGGTTGCAGTGTCATTTTCTTCCCCTTTTGGATAGATTGTGAAGAAGTTGAATTTTGTGGTATGAGATACTACCTTGCGTCACTATTTAGGTGGAACAATAGTTGGAACTACCTTTTGTATTCTGTATAGATGACCCCCCAAAGTAACAATGACACTACGGGGTCGAGACCCATAAACAACATGGCGTCTCCACATAGATGGTTGGCCCAAGAGGACATCACAAACATCCAGTGGGGAAACATCACATAATACCTCATCCTTGAAGGGTTGGATGTCGTATGATAATCGACAATGTTGGCTGACACAGAGATCTTGTCCTTGGTGAAGCCAACCGATGTTGTATGGTTGCGAGTGTGGTGTTGTCGACAATCCCAACTGTTTGATGACCTCTGCTAAGATGAGGTTATTTTGGCTTCCACTATCAACAATAAAATGCAGCAGGGTCCCCTTCACCCACATCTTTGAATGAAAAAGGAACTCCCCCTCTTTAGGATCTTTTGGTTCTTCTGCTTGAATTGTTGTGGTCGTGAAAATAGCAGTGGGGTATGTGTCAATGATTTATCATTTACCAGTATTTTCATAATCATATTTTGAATCAGGGTTCAGCTCCTTGTCTTTGATCTCGACCACCAATAATTGTTTGAGCGACATTATCGGTGTTGTGCCAGGGGAGTTATTGGAAATCACACCATTTTTTGGTGTCGTTCTGTGTCTTCCCGTGACCCTTCTTTTCCTATGGCTTTGAATGGTTTTTGGGAGACTGTTTGTTAGGGCCTTCATTTTCATACTTTGTTTTTTTCGGATTTGTAGGCCCAAACTCTTGTTTTTTCTAGTGCTTAAATTTCTGCTTGATTTTAACAACATATCGATAAGAAACACCGAGTGATGGGATGTCCAGAAAATCCATTTCAGTTTGGATGTATCTATGTAGAACCCCTTGGTATTTCAGAACCAAATGTCATTCAGAGTATTTGATACCCATATTGGTGTGCAAGGTATGGAAGGTATTGGCGAACTCTAGAATTGCTTGTCCCCTCTCTTTCCACAGTGTGGTCCATCTCATGTACTGGTCCTCATCGTTTCAAATAGGGTAATATTGTTCCTTTACCGCATCCACAAAAAAATCCCAAGTGGGCTCGGCCCCATATATTCCAGAATCCTCTGTGGAAATTCACTCCTAGTAAGTTTCCCACCAGTGTTTGACATGAGGGAGAGCTTTAAGGAGTGTGAAGGTGATCATTTCTCTATCAAAAAACTTGTGAGCAGAGAAATAAACTTCTAGCAGGTTTAACCATTTGTCTAGGGCTTCTGCATCTATGTGTCCTTCAAATACAGGAATATCAAAATTAACTTGTACCTTGAAAGGCAAGGTACTTCCAAAGTGGTCTCTTGATGACGATGTGTATGTTTCTATCGGTAGGCGTGGAAGGATGTAGAAAAAATTCTCCATCATTTTGTCCCTCTATCGCGTGAGAGCTTGCTCAAGAAACATACTAATAGGATCATCTCCGCCATCGTTTTTCTTTTCTTCCTCCATTGAGGGTTTCTTCAGTGTGCGAGAGTGATTTTTCTCAAGAGGGAAAAGCTCGATACCCAACTTTATATACTCGGACCATGTTGGGGACATGCACTGAAAAACGATCAAGAGCAACCTGCTCTGATACCACTGATCTAGATTATTTTTGGCACAAAATGAGAGCGGATATATAATAAAGAAATGCACAAATATATCGCATATATTCAATAATATAACATAAATGTATCAGATATGCAACCATAAACACATATATATTGTAATACATGATTTCTATTATTGAAAGAAATGTACAGAGACTGTAAAAATACCAAGTGAAAGACTCGCTAGAATGGTGGTAGCTTATCTCTGAGAAGAGATGTGACGGCTACTCGCATTCGCAAGAAGATGATTACAATGAGGCTCTGAAGGCCTTTTTACAATAAACAGGAATTCCAAAAACCATATACATCCAAAAACCTAACCCTAGGAGATGAAGCGCCAAAAGTCATGTGGGCCCCATTTGGGTAAGTTAGTACATCAACTTCCCGGGGTCGTAAGGTTTTCATATGATCTCCGTTTTAGGCATATGATAGCCCGTTGGAAATGTATCATAGAGGAGATTCATTTTGGGGGCTCAATCATGAATTTGGATATCATTGATAAGATATATCTCGAAAAACCTTCATTTAGGTCCTCAAAATGGCCTCGGAAGTTAAAACTGCTAAAAATAGTAAATTGCCAAAATTGCCAGAAAACTGTTTTTGAGCCAATTGAAAAAGGTGGGTGGATACCGATATCCACCTAGATCAATCATCCCTCCTTAGGAAGCAATGGTCTCCATTGGGTTGAGTTCCTAAGGGAGAGGGAAAAACATTTGTTGAATCTGCATCTTGATGAGTTGCTTGCCTTGTTGGAGAAGTTGCGTTGCTTAGCTTGTTGAAGGTTGTCACGAACATATGGTTGGAAGGGTTGGACCTTTTTAGCCAGTTTGGCTACATCAGATGCCTATGTGCAGAAGGAATATTTGTGCTTTGTTGCAACCTTTTTGACCTACTTCTGTTGGATAGAAGGTTCTTGGGGTGAGGTTGTAGTGGTTGCAGTGTCCTTTTGTTCCCCTTTTGAACAGATTGTGAAGAAGTTGAATTTTGCAGTATGAGATACTACCTTGCGACACTTTTTAGGTGGAACAATAGTTGGAACTACCTTTGGTATTCTATAGAGATGACCCCCCAAAGTAAAAATTACACTACAGGGTTGAGACTCATAAACAACATGGTGTTTCCACATATATGGTTGGCCCAAGAGGACTTCACAAAGATCCAGTGGGGCAACATCACATAATACCTCATCCTTGAAGGGTTGGATACCATATGATAATCGACACTATTGGCTAACACAAAGATCTCATCCTTGGAAAAGCCACCCGATGTTGTATGGCTGCGGGTGTGGTGTTGTCAACAATCCCAACTATTTGATGACCTCTGCTGAGATGAGGTTCTTTTGGCTTCTGCTATCAACAATAAAATGTAGCAGAGTCCCCATTCACCCACATCTGTGAATGAAAAAGGTGCTCCCCCTCTTTAGGATCTGTTGGTTCTTCTAGTTGAATTGTTGCAGTCGTGACAATAGCAGTGGAGTCTGCATCAATGATCTTTCCTTTACCATTATTTTCAGAATTGGATGATGAATTAGGGTTTGGCTCCTTGTCTTTGATTGTGTCCACCAATGACTGTTTTGAGTGACATTCATCGATGTTGTTCCAGGGGATTTTCTGGAAATCACACCATTTTTCGGTGTCATTCTTTGTTCTCTCGTGACCCTTCTTTTCCCATGGCTTGGACTACTTTTTGGGAGACTATTTGTTAGGGTTGTCTTTGTCATGCTTTGGTTTTTGTAGATTTGGAGACTCGAGCTCGATTTTAACAACATATCAATCAGCAACATCGATTGATGAGATGTCCAGAAAATCCATTTTAGTTTGGATGTATCTGTGTAGAGCCCCACAGTATTTCAGAACCAAATGTCATTCAGATTCTTTGATACCCAGCCTAGTGCGCAAGATATGGAAGGTATTGGTGAACTCCAGAACTGCTTGGCCCCTCTCTTGTCACAGTGTGGTCCATTTCATGTATTGGTCCTCATAGTTGCCAATAGGGTAATATTTTTCCTTTACCGCATCCACAAAAAATCCTAAGTGGGCTCGGCCCCATATATTCCTGACTCCTCTATGGAAATTTTCTCCCAGTAAGTTTCCCACCGATGTTTGACATGAGGGAGATATTTAAGGAGCGTGAAGGTGATATTTTCTTTGTCGAAAAAATTGTGAACAAAGAAATAACCTTCTAGTAGGTTTAACCATTTTTCTAGGACTTCTGCATCTATCTATCCTTCAAATACAAGAATATCAAAAGTAACTTGTACCTTTAAAGGTGAGGTGCTTCCAAAGTGGCCACTTGATGAAGATGTGTCTGTTGCTATCATCAGGCATTGAAGGATGTGGGAAAAATTCTCCATCATTTCATCCCTCTGTCACGTGAGAGCTTGCTCAAGCAACATACTGATAGGATCGTCTGCTCCATCATTTTTATTTTCTTCCACCATTGATGGTTTCTTGGGTGTGAGAGAGAAATTGTCCTCAAGAGAGACAATCTCGAGACCCAACTTGCTATACTCGGACCTCATCAGGTATATGCACTGAAAAACGATCAAGAGCAGCCTTATCTGATACCACTAATCGGGATTATTTTCGGCACGAAATGAGAGCAGAGATATAATAAAGAAATGCACAAATATATCGCAGATATTCAATAATATAACATAAATGTATTAGATATGCAACCATAAACACATATATACAGTAATACACAAGTTATATTAATGAAAGAAATGTACAGAGACTGTAAAAATACAGAGTGAAAGACTCGCTAGAATGCTGGCAACTTATCTCTGAGAAGAGATGTGACGGCTACTCGCATTCGCAAGAAGATGATTACAATGAGGCTCTGAAGGATTTTTTACAATAAAAAGGAATTCCAAAAACCCTATACATCCAAAAACCTAATCCTAGGAGATGAAGTGCCAAAAGTCATGTGGGCCCCGTTTGGGTAAGTTAGTACATCAACTTCTTGGGGTTGTAAATTTTGCATATGATCTTAGTTTTAGGCATATGATAGCCCATTGGAAAGGTATCATTGAGGAGATTCATTTTTGGGGCTCAATCATGCCTTTGGATATTATTGAAAAGATCTATCCAAAAAAACCTTCATTTAGGCCTTGAAAATGGCCCCGTGTTAGCGTCAGAAGTCACTCCTAGATTACTTGCAGGAGCAAAGCCCGACGCCCATCAGTTTATGTCACGATTTGTTTATGAAAAGGGGTGATCGAATGGAAGTTAACTCAAAACAATATTATTCCAACTCTTAAACCAGGCCAGGCATGCATGGGCAAGTGAGGTCTTAGATAAACTCCAAACAGTAAGTTGTAATAAGGGTGAGTAGGGGGAAGACTTGTATAAGAGGAGTGCAAGGGTTTGTTATAAACATCAGGCTTCTAAAAGACTGTAGCAGAAGGAATATAAATGCAATATCTTCTTACATTCAAATGAAAAACACCGGAGATTACAACAATGCAACAATAAATCCTTTATCATAACATGATTGCAATAATTCGCACGAATCAGTTGTTCACGAACTCTCTCAGCATAAGATGAAAATCAGATGGAGTAAGAAAGACTATCTGTCATAAAACAAGAAATCTCGCATACAGATGCATAACCAGAGAACTAGAGTGTTTCTAAAACTTTACAGTCGGGGAGCTTTGCTCTACCATCGATAGATTACAAAATACAAAGACTGAGCTTATATACTTAGATAAAATCGCCCAACATCGGCGGGCTCAGTCATCCAAGGCTTGGTGTCCCTTCAGCCAAATTCGGGAGGGTATTCTTTGCCATACGCCACCTTAACTTCACATGGATCCTGCAAGGGGAGTATCTGAGCCATTAAGTTCCGAGCTAGAGTGTGCAGACCTCCTCCGGCTAGTCGAGGACTCGGCATGGCTTCTTTGGAAAAATGGGTACACAAGACCCTCTCGAGCAGACTGCCTGCCAGATTATCCATAACTTACACTTAATGTCTGAGGAGAGGTTTCGACCACCCCTTCTCACCTTCATTTAGTCCAGGCGAAAACTAGGATTGAGGTCGGATCCGATGGCACCTGGAGACCGCGGTGACCCTTTCGGCGACTAGAATCAACGCCTTTGGCTTCCTTTGCACCGCTCCTTTCTTTCCCAAGTGACCACGGGATGTGACCCTATGTTTATTCCCAAAGCGCTTTCGGCGTTCGCAAATGGAGGGAGTTATTCCTTGCTCATCCATAGTTGCGATGAGCAAAACGCCGAGACTGCTTACTTGGGCACCACGTGTCCCTCTTATATCTGATGGTCCTGAATTCACTCGGTGATGTTGTGGGTCTGGGTCTTGGACACTCCCGACACTTCGCACATCGGAAATATGATGGAGTTGTTCCTTGCGCTTCGAAGTCACGATGGGCGAAAAGGAAGGGAGCCTAATCGCGCGCCAGGTGGCTCCTGTGGACGAACGACTGAGGCTTCTTCGTGATACTGCGGGCCCGAATCTGGGTGCTTTCGGCACTCTGGGGTTTGGGGTTTCAAGATGTGAGATGATGAGGGACTTTCACCCTTCGAACTCCCGAATGCCGATATGTCGACTAGATCTCGCACTATGTGTCGCTGGATCGGAGGACCCAGATTTAGTCTTGGCATATAGTCGCTTTCTTTGACGCTATATCTCAGTCAAATTGGCAGCCCCGACATCCCAATGACCGTTGATCTGCTCTTATGGATGAATCCAGGCCATTGACAACGTAATTTCACCCGCTCACTTGATTGGAAGCCTTAGAACGATATTTTTCCATGCTGCGCTCGGGCGCTTCTCGTGTAACTTGCAAACCCGAATACTCTTGTTCCTAGGACAAGAAGTGTCGTTAACATTAGGCTCCATGGGGGATAGAGTCATCCCTGTGATTCTCTAAGAACTCATTCCGCAGCTTCAGTGCCTTGCTATTGGGCTATGGAGTCATTTACTAAGATGAAAATATGCAAACAGAAAATGAACAAAGAACTAAAGGACAATATTTACAAACAAAGGAGTTGTCTAGGCTCAAACAAAAAATTTCTTCATAAAATGCCCATTTATTGGGTTGTTGAAAACCTCTTCACCCTCTAGATCTTGCAACTTGTAAGTTTTGTTTGAAAATACCTCAGAGATATTGAAAGGCCCAAACCAGAGGGCATCAAACTTACTGTGTTTGCCCCTATCCTGCTTGGGTGCATCCCATTTGAGCACCAGATCACCCAGCTCAAAATATTTCTTTCTTCTCTTCCTGTCAAAGGTTTTCTTGATCTTCTGCTGATGATGGTAGGCCCTATCCATGACCTGTTCCCTGATCTGCTGTACTTCCACCAACTGATGAATCCTTTTGACCATATGGTCAGGCTCTCCTTTTAGGTCCTAGAGAAATTTTTCTATAGATAAAGCGAGATGAGTAGGGAAAACAGTCTATGTTCCGTAAACAAGTTGGAAAGGTGAGATGCCCAGGGACTTATTTGTTGTCACCCGATCGACCCATAGAGCAAATTTGAGCTTGGAACCCCAGGCCCTTTTATTATCTTCCAATAATTTTTTAATGATCTTGATCAGACTTTTATTGGAAGACTCTGCCAGTCCATTTCCTTGAGGATAATAGGGAGTAGAGTGGGTCAGCGAAATATGAAACTGTTCATAGAACTTGACCAGAGGCTCAGACCTGAAAGAGGCAGCATTGTCGGTGATGATTTTGCTGGGACAGCCAAATCTAGCTATGATATCCTCCAGGAAGCTGATAATTACTTTGTGAGAAGTACTCCTGGTAGGGGTAGCTTCAATCCACTTGGTGAAATAATCTGTCGCAGTCAGGATCCATCTATGTTGACCGCTTGAGGGAGGATGAATTTCTCCAATGAAGTCCAACCCCCACTGCTGAAACGGTGTTGAAGCTACTATAGGCTTTAATGGCAATGATTTGAGCTGTTGTTTTCCTGAGAACTTTTGGCATTTGATGCAAGCTCTGATTTCTCTGCAGACATCAGTGAATAAAGTAGGCCAGTAATATCCAGCCCCGAGGATCTTATGAGCAGTGGTCTTCCAGAAATGATGCCCCCCGCAAAGGCCGTTATGGAAATCAAACATAACCTTCTGGGCTTCTTGCGAGTCCAGGCATCTTAAAAATACCCCTAGAGGGTCTTTCCAGTACAAGGCTTGGTCAATGAGGCAGTATCTGACCGCCTTGATCTTTAAAGCTCTCGCCTTGATTTTTCCCATTCCATCAGGAGGCTTCAATTCTTGCAGAAAGTACAAGATATCATTGTACCAGGTGCACGTTGTTAGTGATAAGGCACCCTGAGAATTCTTATTGGACGACTCAGCTTACAAATTTTTTGAACAGGCATTGATGAAGCTAATCCCCAAGGCTTTACAATTGGATTCAGCCAGCAGCTTGGCTAAACCCTGCCCCTTTATCAACTTGGTGGGATTAATCTCCATATCAAACTCTAGGATCTTGGCAATCCACCTACCTCTTCTCCCATCTATGTCAGGCTGTACAAGGATGTCCTTCACAGAGGCTGAAGGAATGTATGCGGTCACTTTTGAGTGCAGGACATAGACTCTGAAAGATTTGAAAGCTTTCACTAAGGCATATGCTTATTTTTCCATGATTTCATACCTGATCTCTGCAACTCTTAATGCCTTGATGAAAAAGGCAATGGGTTGTTCTTGTCCTTCCTCATTTTTCTGCAACAAGACCGTTTCTACTGTATCAAAAGAAGAAAAAGAGAAAATTAGGAATTCTTTGGAATATTCAGGACTGATCAGCACAAGTGCCTCAGTCAATGCCCAGTGGTCCATTTCACTTCATTTCTCTTCCTGAGCATGGCTGTGATGTGTTTCACCAACTCAGCAAAATTTGAGACAAATCTCCTCAAGAAATTAATCTTCCCCAAAAAGGCCTGAACTTCCTTCTTCGATCTAGGAAGTGACAGGGTTTGAATTGCCTCTACCCTGCTAGGATCAATCCTCACTTCCTCTGCTGATACTATATGGCCTAATAACTTTCCCTCCTTCATAGCAAACAAATATTTCTTGGGGTTTAGGGATAGTCCAAATCTCCGACACTTTAGGAAAACTTTCCTCAAGTGGCAGCGATGCTCCTTGTCTGACCCGGAGAAGACTGTGATGTCATTTAGATAGATTACCACAAACTAGTCCTTCTCCCCAATGAAGGCTATGTCCATGGCTCACTAAAATGTTGCTCCTGCATTCCTCAATCCAAAAGGCATTTTGGCATACATGAATGTCCCCCAGGGAGTGGTGAAGGTTGTTTTTTCTCTGTCCTCAGGCATGACTGATATCTGATTATAACCACAAAAGTCGTCAATCATGGATATCCTAGATGCACTCGTTACCCTTTGCAATATGTGTTCCATGTTGGGCAGGGGATAATTGTCTTTCCTTGAGCTCCTGTTCAGGTTCCTAAAATCAACACAGAGTCTGATTTCTCCACTTTTCTTCCTTACTGGGACCAAATTGGCCACCCATTCAGAATATCTCAAGGGGACAATGATTTGGGCATCTAGCAGTTTCTTCACTTCTTTCTCCATGACAGGTAGCAACATGGAATTTATCTGTCTCAGCTTCTACCTGAACTGTTTAGCCTCTTCTTTCAGTGGGATCTTGTGCTCAATGACAAATGTGTCATAAGTCTTGAGGTCTTCGTATGTCCATGCGAACACATCAGCAAACTCTTTCAGCAACTCAGTATATTCGGTCCTCTGTTCTCTGGTCAAACTGCTTGATAATTTGACAAACCTAGGCTCCTCCTGTGTGCCAATGTTACATTCGGTTGTATCATCATCTTCATTTGAAACCCTATTATTTATTGCCACATCGATCCCATCGAACAGTCTTTCCAAAGGGACTAGTCCTCTCAGAATGTGATTGATGGGCAGCTGAATAATCTGGTGATTAGCAATTTCATTTAAAAACACCTCAAGGTGAGGGTCACCTTTCGGGTCAGTATCCTGATCAATGTGCAATGCAGAAAATTCATCAACAGATTGGAGAAATTTTTCGATCTCCATATCATCTTTGAATACCTTCCAATGCTTGACATTGTCTGGCACATAGGGCCTATATCTTATTTCAACATCATATTTGACCCTAGGTGGAAAAGGAACTTTGAGAAAAATAGTTGAGACAGCTAAGGAATCAACTGAAGTATTTTCCCCTCTGGGGATGAAAGAAATGTTAAAGGCCAAGAAAAAATCATCAATCAGGTCCCATACTTCATTTCTGTAATTTCTGAGATGGGGATTAATGGCATGATAAGCATTTCTGACTTGCTGGATAATCAACTTAGCATCTCCAAATACCACTATCTCTTTAATTCCCATTTCCTTTGCAGCCCTCATACCCAGAACAAGAGCTTCATATTCTGCCACATTGTTGGTGGTTTCAAATTCCAGCTTGTATGACAGAGATATGGTCTCTTGATAGGGCGATATGAAAATCACTCTAACCCCTGCACCTATTCTTGAGGAAGCTTCGTCAAAGAACATATTCCAAACAGAGGTGGTTGGAGGAGGTATCTCTTGATTAAGAATGGGCTTCTTTTTTATCTGTAAAGGGACCTCAGGAGTTTAAGTGATCTGCAACAAACTAGACCCTAAATCGGTGTCAAGTGAAAAGATTGGGTGATTAGTGGGGTTTGCTTCATCACTGACAATATAGGCTAGTTGGGCTTCTCTGTACAATATCCTGTGTTCCCCTCCAAAGACTGGAATGGTGGCATATGTGAGATCCATCTGTAACGTTCCTCCAAGTCTTTTAATCCAAGACCTAGACAGCAGCATGCCAAACTTGGGGGGAACATCAACTACCACAATGTCCATGACCACACTCTTCATGGGCAGCTGAAATAAAGAGACCACCAGATCTTTGATGACTCCAAGACATTGCACCCTCCTTGAATCAAAAGAGTACAAGTCATGATAGGCCTTTGTCACTTCCAGTCCCAGTTATTCCATGACTACCTTGGGCATAAGGTTATGGGAAGCTCCTGAATCCATGAGGAGATTATTCAACACTTTATCATGTATGTTCAGGGAGGTGTAGAAGGGAGGGGATGAATCATCTCTATCTTCTACCATGGGACCTAGGATGACATCTGGTTTCTCATCTTGAAGGTTCACTGAGTCAGAGGGAGGCTGGGGGGACTCAGATTGTAGCAACTTGGAGAGGAACCTTTTGAAATCTTTGTTTTTAACAAGTTCAGATAGGGGTACAGGAATTCTAATCTTATGAATCTCATGCTCAAAATTGAAGGAGGGGATAGGCTTAGGAGCTTCCCTTACCTCAGTGACAGGCTCCTTGGCTGCTGGCGAAGCACTCTAAGTTTTCTTTTCTTTAGTAGTGGCTGCTGCAGATTTAGTAGGCCTATCTGCTATGAGGGGTTGGTCTTGGCTGTCAAAGTCTCCTTCTTTCTTTCTTGACCTGAGATTGTATCTGTTAGAGGTGTGACCAGCCCTTTCTCCCTTACCTAACTCATGGATTTGGATGTTCATCAGGGATTTTTCATATGCAGACTGAGTCAAATGGGAAAAAGGAGGAGCTTCTTCAACACAATGAATTCCAGGGTCGAACTCGTCTATCTCATCCCCTCCTTCATGAGTAACCAGGTTATTTTGGATAGGGGTTTGAATCCTTTGATATTCTTTGTCTTTTTCCCTTTGTTCCCTTGGGAAGGCCCGTGGTCCATTGTTATCAGGTCTCCTGAAACCTCTACCATCAGCATTCTGGGGATTTCTGTACATCGGCTTCCCTTCTAACTCCCACCTTTCCATTCTAGCAGAAAGTGACTTTAGTATTCTAGCTGTCTCATCTGTCTGAAGGGGCAGGGGAGAGGAGCTGGATGAGGAAGCTTCAGGCCTCTGCCTGGATATGTTTCTACCAGTAGTGTTCCTGAGTCAGTCAACAACCAATATGTTATATTCTACCTCCACGGTTGCATCTTGCATATGGGCCAGAGTAGTGGCTCTTCTTTCCCTCAACAGGAGGCAGAAATCAGGATCAAAGGCGCTAGCATAAGTGATCTTTGCAGAAGCTTTGGAGGGTTTTATCTCCGCAGGGATTTTGTTGTACATTTTATTAAATCTCTTGGAGAAATCAGAGACAGACTCTCCTTCCTTTCTCTTCAAAGACCCAAACTCTGTCATGTAATACATGAAGTCTTTTTTATCTCCCCACTGTCTCAAAAAGGCATTATCTAAAGCCTCGATCCCATCAACAGATCCAGGAGGCAGGGCCTTAAACCATTTTCTAGCCTCGCCTTGGAGACTATGGACAAAAATCCTCATCCATACGTCCGCATGCATGATGACATTATCATCTGTTAAACGGTAAAAGGCTTCTAGGTGTTCTTCTGCAGTTATGTCCCCCTCACCTGTAAACTTGGGCAGCTGCTTGAGGTAACCATCTGTTGGGAGGGAGTTGAGAGGCTGCGGTAGCACAAGGGGAGCATACCTAGCGGCTATAATGGCCTCCATCCTGGTCATAGGGGGATTTGCTCTTGCCATAGGGATATTGTGTGGAGGAGAACTCGGGGGAGAAGGAGCTCGAAAAGGGGATATTGGGGATGAGCTTCTAAGGGGAGTGGGAAACAATAGGGGATTTAGGGAGAAGGCCAGCGATCTTAAGTTGGCTGATGTTTCCCTTCGCGCAGAAGCGGCAACAGTAACAAGAGGAGGAGCGGTACAACCATGAGTGGGGAAATCTTCTGTGGTCCTGGGTCTACGCCAAGGTACAACTTAAGGAGAAATGGGAGTGACAGGGATTTCTCACTCTAATCCCAAACCAGGGGGGGAAACTTCAACAGGAACACTCCCGAAATTCAGGAAACAGGAAACTTCAGAAAGCAGTCTTCTAGGAAACTGAGGAGGAGAAAATGGAGTTCTTACAGAAGGAGATGGCAGATTACCTGGTTCAACGGTGATAGCTTCTCCTTCAGAGGCCTTTCCTTTTCCAAGGACCACCTCCCAATCAGTCTCAGGTGTAGCTAGAGGCATCTATGGATGGGACCGCGTGTGTCTACCTCTGAAAGCCACAATTGACACGGCAGGTTCGCCACAGTGGAGTCGTCACAATGGAGTCGCTAGGTGCACAGTAGCAATCTTCAAGGGATCTGATGCCTAATGCACCTTCAGAATCAGAAGCTCAATGTCGTTCAATCCCAGGGAAGATTTTCAACTTCCTCCCTAGCAACGGCGCTAGAAATGTTAGCATCAGAAGACACTCCTGGATTGCTTGCGGGAGCAGAGCCCGACGCCCATCAGTTTATGTCACAATTTGTTTATGAAAAGGGGTGATCGAATGGAAGTTAACTCAAAACAATATTATTCCAACTCTTAAACCAAGCCAGGCATGCATGGGCAAGTGAGGTCTTAGATAAACTCCAAACAGTAAGTTGTAATAAGGGTGAGTAGGGGGAAGTCTTGTATAAGAGGAGTGCAAGGGTCTGTTATAAACATCAGGCTTCTAACAGACTATAGGAGAAGGCATCTAAACGCAAGATCTTCTTACATTCAAATGCAAAACACCGAAGAATACAACAATGCAACAATAAATCCTTTATCATAACATGATTGCAATAATTCGCACGAATCAGTCGTTCACGAACTCTCTCAGCATAAGATGAAAATCAGATGGAGTAAGAAAGACTATCTGTCATAAAACAAGAAATCTCGCATACAAATGCATAACCAGAGAACTAGAGTGTTGCTAAAACTTTACAGTCGGGGAGCTTTGCTCTACCATCGATAGATTACAAAATACAAAGACTGAGCTTATATACTTAGAGAAAATGGCCCAACATTGGCGGGCTCAGTCATCCAAGGCTTGGTGTCCCTTCAGCCAAATTCGGGCGGGTATTCTTTGTCAGATGCCACCTGAACTGCGCATGGATCCTGCAAGGGGAGTAGCTGAGCCATTAAGTTCTAAGCTAGCATGTGCAGACCTCCTCCGGCTGGTCGAGGACTCGGCATGGCTTCTTTGGAAAAATGGGTACACAGGACCCTCTCGAGCAAACCGCCTGCCAGATTATCCATACCTTACACTTAATGTCTGAGGAGAGGTTTCAACCACCCCTTCTCACCTTCATTTAGTCCAGGAAAAAACTAGGATTGAGGTCGGATTCGATGCCACCTAGAGACCGCGGTGACCCTTTCGTTGACTAGAATCGACGCCTTTGGCTTCCTTTGCACCGCTCCTTTCTTTCCCAAGTGACCATGGGCTGTGACCTTGTGTTTATTCCCAAATTGCTTTCAGCATTCTCTATTGGAGGGAGTTATTCCTTGCTCATCCATAGTTGCGATGAGTGAAATGCCGAGATGGCTTACTTGGGTGCCACACGTCCCTCTTATATCTGACGGTCTTGAATTCACTCGGTGATGCTTTGGGCCCGGGTCCTGGACACTCCCGGCACCTCGCACATCGGAAATATGACAGAGCTGTTCCTTGTGCTTTGAAGTCACGATGGGAGAAAAGGCGGGGAGCCTAATCGTGCACCAGGTGGCTCCTGTGGACGAACGGTTGAGGCTGCTTCGCGATACTGCAGGCCCGACTCTGGGCGCTTTCGACACTCCGGGGTTCGGGGTTTCGAGATGTGAGATGACGAGGGACTTTCACCCTTCGAACTCTCGAATGTCGATATGTCGACTAGATCTCGCACTATGTGTCGTTGGATCGGACAACCCAAATTGAGTCTTGGCATATAGTCTCTTTCTTTGACGCTATATCTCGGTCAACTTGGCAGCCCCGATATCCCGATGACCGTTGATCTGCTCTTATGGATGAATCCAGGCCGTTGACAATGTAATTTCACCCGCTCACTTGATTAGAAGCCTTAGAACGATATTTTGCATGATGTGCTCGGGCGCTTCTCATGTAACTTGCAGACCCGAATACTCTTGTGCCTAGGACAAGAAATGTCGCTAACACCCCGGAAGTTAAAACTTCTAAAAATAGTAAATTGTCAAAATTGCCAGAAAATTGTTTTTGAGCCAGTTGGAAAAGGTGGGTGGACACCGATATCTACCTGGATCAGAAACCCTAGCCACATACCCCATATTCACTTCCTATGTACACCCACTATCATACTAATCACTTAGAATTTGTTTTTGTAGAAAGTTGATATATATATATAGATAGATAGATAGATAGATAAAGCAATTGAAACTAAAAAAATTCTTATGGTTAAAACATTTTAATTGTGTGCTACTTGATATGAGGGATATGTCTAATTCCTTCCATGTTCAACATGGTGTTGACACATGGTGCATGCATGCGCGTGTGTACATACACACACACTAGGAACCAATGTAAACACATCTTAATTCTAGATCTATAATGCACAAACTTGAGGAAAGGTTTGCACCTCAAGGAATTTGATTCCTCTTGGCACATGATAGATCCAGAGTTAAGATGGATCTTTTTTAAATAAATTGGCAAAATGCTTGGAAAGTCCTTTTTCATTGTTTTAATGTATGATTTCCCATACATGGAAATCACTTTCTCTTATATTGTCCTACTTATGCCCATATTAAATTTTAATTTCAAAATATTTGTAACAATACAAACCTTCCTACAAGCATCACAAGTGCGAGGGGTCCCTTTCCAATCCTAGAGGAAATTAAGAAAGTGACTTTGCTCGAGGTTTGGGAGTGGCCTTTACTAACAAAGCAAAGTATTTTTAGTGTATCGAGAGATAATTTTAGCAAGGTAAGTGGTGTAAAATAAATCATTGTAGTTGGAGATTCATCTATCATTTTTTGTAGCCTTCATGCCTATCCTAACCTCAAAAATGACTAGTTGCAAAGATTAATTCATTGAATTCAAGACATGGTGTCTCATTTTGAAACCATCTCATTCCACCAAGTGTTAGGGAAAGTAATGCCTATCCTAACCTTAGAAATGACTGGTTTAAAATATTAATTCATCGAATTTAGGGCATGGTGTCTCATTTTGAAACCTTCTCATTCCACCAAGTGCTAAAGAAAAATAACTATTTGGAGGACAAAAACAAAGTTACCGACTTAACAAGAAATGTGACCTCAAAGCGAGAGCTCTAGCCCTTAAAACCCAAATTTTTGCATAAAAAACATGAAAATCAACCCCCAAATCAAAAAGTGGTGCTACATGTAGCACCATGTTTTTAAATGGGGTCAAAATTACAACATTTTTCAAACATGGCCTTCGAAACTCAAATAACAGCTTAAAAAATCTTTAAAATCAACGCCTAAATAAAAAAGTGATGCTACGTAAAACAAAATGTTTTTTCCTAAACATGAAAATCATAGCTCTTTACGACCTAATTGAACTTGTGACATTGACAACAAATCCCTACGTAAATAAACAACCCAAAAATGGACCCCAAATGGTCACTAATTTTTTCACAATTTTGTTTTTCTAAATTTACATTAAAAAATAAATAAATAGAAAGAATAAAATCTTCACAAATAA
>ML779640.1:875416-888055 GCA_009831015.1 Picea engelmannii | reverse complement strand
TATATATATATATATATATATTTGAAAAAACAAAAAATTAACAAAATACAACCAAAATAAAATGTCTAAAATAAAAAATATTAACCTAAAACTTTAAAATTAAAATAAAAGACAAAAAATTCTAATATATATATATGTGTGTGTGTGTGTGTGTTTGTCTGTGACCTGCGGGACTAACCTGTTAAACCGTCAAAATCACCTGGGGATCTCACCTGGCCTGAGCCACACCAACCCTTAACATGGCTGGGTTTTTTGTCCCCGCAGGTTTCGGACATGTGACTTTAACATCACGGAGTGCCTTAACAACACACTTTGTCACCGAGTGTCCTACACCTCAGGGACTCAAAAATATATATTTTAAAAACAATATTTAAATGAAAAAAAAAAGATTTAAAATCAATAACGAAAGAATAAAAAGAAAATTTTAAAACCAATTTTAAAATAAACTTCTAAGCATATTTATTAAAAACAAAAACAAAAAAATTAAAAAATATATATATTAAAAACAATTTTACAATACAAAACCTATCCATTTTAATTGAAAATAAAGTAAAAAATATAAAAAAATAAAATTAATAACATTTAAAAAAATAAAAAAAATACAATTTTGCAATCGAAATAACATAAAATTTTAATTAAAATTAAAACAAAAATAAAATAGAAAAAAGTTACAAACCTACATATTATTGGGGTGACGTGGGGGGCAATGTTGGGCATCGCCCCAGCCCCCACGGGCTAAGCTCTGGCCCCGTGGGACCAAGGAACAGGGCCAGCCATTATCCCCTGGGGGTTGGGGTGATGCCTGACATCACCTCTCACGGCACCCACGCCCCCCAACTAGCCCATGCGTGTGTTGGTTGGGCGTCGTGGGTGTCGTCGGGGTTGATATTGGGCATCACCCTAGCCTCCAGGGGCTAAGCCCTAGCCCTGTGGGATTACAGATTAGTCCCTAGGGGATGGGGTGATGCTCGACATCACCCCCCATGGCATCCCATCACAGGTGCATACTTTTTTTTTTAATTTTTTTGTTTTTTATAAAATTTTACATATTTTTAAGTTTTTTAATAAAAAAATTAATTTTTCTTTTGTAATTTTATGGTTTTTTTTTTTTTTTGTATTAAATTTTGTAGTTTAGGTGTTTTAAATTTTTTTTTGATATATATTTTTAATTTTTTTTTGTGTTTTTTAAACCTTTCTAAAGTTTTTGGGCCATAAATTTGTTTTTTTACCTTTTTTTTTAGTTTTTTTTTTTTCTAGTTTTAGCTTAGTTTTTATATATGTTTTATTTTTTGTTTTATTTTTTCCTCTTTAGTATTTTAAGTTTTCTTTGTTTTTTTTATTATCTAAATTTGTTTATTTATTTATTATTATTTTTAATTTCAATTCTTTTATTTTTCTTAAATTGTTTTAGTTTTTAATTTATCAAAAAAAAAGTGAATTATATTTTTTTGTTAAATATTAAAAAATAGTGTTATTTAACTACAATTTTTTCCATTCCACTATATTTTAAAAGTATGGAACAATAAATTAATTAAAGAGAGACAATTAAATGAAAAATTGTAACTTCAAAAAAGTAAATGGTAAAAAATATTTTTAAGATTGAAAGAAGCATGGAAAAATGACTAAAAGCACAGTTGAATAAAAAAATAGAAAAAATTGAAAATAGATGAAAAATACAAATTTAAAAACAAATGTGGAAACAATGTGGATCGGAAAATTTAAAACATCGGAAAACCACCTAAAAAGGGAGAGGGGGTGATACTAGTAGCACCATTTTTTAAAAACGGCGTGAAAATTTGGACCCCCAAAAAATGAGAACTCTATAGAGTTCTCGTTAAGTTGGTAACTATGTTCAAATTGGAAAATATCCAAGAAACAATGGGAAAAGGGTAGTTAAGTGTAAATGGGGGTCTCCAATCATAGTGCCTCTCCCATGAATTTATTAGAAAACAACTCATCATGGTAGAGCTTGACATGTGGATAAATTAGCATGCAATAAAGGATGAAGAATTAATGACCCTCTTCATTCCCTCCTTGTATGTTATATCGTCGATGGTGAAGTTAATATCCAAGGTAATGAGTGGCTCTCCAATTCATTGTGGGATAGTCAATTTTATTGAGGGCTAGTCACAACTTATTATTTGTGATTTGGCTATGGTGGATTGTGTTTCAGTTCCAGTTTTTGGATTAGGGTGAGCACTAGAGTTCAGAGCAAGGAGATGATACTTCACCTTGTAGATTCTTCGATGGTCACGGCTCAACGTAGAAGCAAATGGTGTATAATGTGTGAGTTGTTTGAGGTATGAAGGCATATACAGGTTCTGGAGAGAGGAATTGTGGAGGCTTAGAGAGATGTGACCAAGGCATCCCTGCATTGGAGTGACTAGCATTCTGCATGGGAAAACACTCTAAAAGTTGATTCCCAAGAGTGGATAAGTCATGTAATTCAAATGGGGGCACAAATCTGTGTCCTAAGAGAGAAGGAGAATGGAATGAAGACCCACATGTAGGCTCAAGAGAAAAATTACTTATTAATGGTTGAATAGTTGGGGCCAGCGACAACCATGGTCGAGATTGTAGAGTAGAAGTTGTGTATTGCTCCATTTGGAAATTAGTCACATTATCCACTAGGTTTATCACTCATGCTTTGGGAGGTTAAACAATTAGGAATTTTAAAAGAAGCAGTGATAGAAATCCATCAAGTAGCCTAGCCAAATTTGGAAGGAGATCACCTAGGTTCAACTAAAAACCTACAGGTTCCTAAAAGGGTCCTTTGTGGCTCAAAATTTTAATTTTCCTTTAATTTTATCATGTTCTATATATTTTGATTTATGTCTAGACAATATATAAGTAAATACACCTACCATAGAAGGATATATAATTGTTGGTTAAATTATATAATGACTCTATTTTTTCTAGTCTTAGACATTCAGTGCTCAATGGAGGCCTACCTCAAGAAATACACATTAGAGAACACAAATCTCCTTGAGTGAATCTCTAAGGAATCTGTCATTTTCTTGTGCTATTAAGGTTTTGTGTGGGTCTCTAAGAAAATCTATTATTTGGTTATGAAGATGAGTGAATCTATCCATTGAGATTATTGAGTAGAATCTAAAGCATATTATCATCTTCCTCTGTTGCATCTAATTGAACTGAGCAAAGAATGTAGATCTCCTTGAGAAGTTCCAACTATATTAATATCAAGAGGTTTTGAGCATATCTCTGAGAAGATCTAACATGTGGTTGTGAATCTGAGTGGAATATTATGGATCTATTAAGGGATAATGTAGTTGTGAATATGAGTGGAATATTATGGATTTGTTGAGGGATTATTGAGCAGAATCTAAAGAAGATTACCTTCTTCCTTAGTTACATATGATCAAACCACATAGAGAATGCAAATCTCCTTGAGAAGTTACAATGATATCAATGTTAGAGTTTTGAGTGGATCTTTGAGCATATATATCATCTAATAATGAGTTTAAGTGGATTTATCCAATGATATTATTATAGATATGTTGAGAGATTATATTGAGAAAAACCTAAAGTGGATCAAGGAGGCACAAAGTGAGACTTAATCAAGTTCACAAGTTCCTTCTCCTAGTCTTAGTTCACTTCCTTTCTATTTCTTTATTTTGGTAGGACCAATAAACAACTGCAATCGAGGAAATAAATTGTTGAAGAAATTATATATTTAAGTGCTCCAATTACCTAACCAAAAGTAGTGAATTGACAAATAGATATATAGACTGCAAACTAATAGTTAAATTAATGGCACGTAAATTCAAACATGAAGATTTAGTAGCATTGGTTGTTAAGGTTTAAGCTATTATGTTTCTTTTCAAATTACTAGATAACCATAGCATAGATAGGATCACTAAGAAATATGCAATCACAAGAGACACATCATTTATCCTGGGAAACCCTCATGGAGGAGAAAACCCAACAAAAACTTCCTTAATATAGATAGCCAATACAATGCCAAGAGATAACTCAAACAATACAGAAAGTCCTCTCCCAAGAATGTGCCTCTCTCTCTCTTCTTTCTTCTCCAACTGCAGCTCCAAACTTGCGCTCTAATGAACAAGTGAGTGTGTGTTCAAATGAGGTGCTAGACACTCTTATTTATACAATTTGGCAGGTGTGAACGAAGTGTCTTTTCACTGGGAGGGCCGAATTCTCATTATGGGTGGTTATAACCACCTTTAATTAATCTGGGGGGCGACTTCTCATTCTTCCTATTACAATTAGGGTTTGACCAGTCCACAGAAGGAGATTTGGTCATTTACAATACCCGACATGATCAATCTGCAAAAGGGGATTGATCTAATGAATAATACATTAATAATAATAGAATACTCTTTGTAGTTACAATATTTCAACACTCCCCCTTAACAAGAAGGGTATTTTGCAACAACATTAGGCGAGAGAGAGGCCAACATCATCAAAAACATCTTGGAACACCGACTGGCGTATCTATAAATCATCGAAATTTTTTCTCATTATCAATATTTTCATTCTCAACAAAGAGCTGGAATGGCATCATCATCTGGATCAACATGGATTAGTATAAAAATAATGCATCATCATCAAAACACGAGGTTGGTCACATCATCACAACACGAGGTTGGTCACATCATCACAACACAAGGTTGGGACATCATCACAGCATGACGTTGGCACATCATCACATCATGAGGCTGGCACATCATCACAACAATTAAGCTGGCACATCATCACAACAATTAAGCTCGCACATCATCACAACAATTAAGCTCGCACATCATCACAACAATTAAGCTAGCACATCATCACAACAATTAAGTTGGCACATCATCACAACAATTAAGCTGGCATCACAACACTAGGCTAGCACATCAACATAGCATGAGGCTAGAATATCATCAACACAAGGCTGGCATCACAACACTAGGCTGGCAACATCAACACAACACTACTCCCCCTTTCGAGGGAGGTCTTTTTGGACTATACCAAGCTTATCTCGAAAGTGCTCAAACTTTACACGAGATAGAGGCTTGGTCAACACATCAACAACCTATTCATTTGTACTAACATATTGGAGCTTTGTGGATCCTCTCTGCACCATGTCATGGATGTAGTGATATCGTATCTCTATATGTTTTGACTTGTCATGAAATACATGATTCTCTATCATCTTTATGTAGCTATGGTTATCACATAGGATCATGGTTGTTTCCATCTCTAGGTCGAATAGACCTGTCAAAAAATTCTGAAGCCATATGGCTTCATAACTGACAGAACGCGCAACAATGTATTATGCTTCCGTTGTGATAAGAGCAATGCTTGATTGCTTCCTACTCTTCCATGAGATCATGGCTGACCCCAAATTGAAACAACATCCTGAAGTGATCTTCCTGTCAAAGACACTTCCAGCCCAATCTGAATCAGTGTACCCACTTAGTGTGAAGTCATGATCTCCATCACAACTGAGACCAAAATATAATGTACCCTTAAGGTACCTCATCACATTTTTTGCAGCAACTAGGTGAACATGTCTGGGTTCTATCAGAAACTAACTCAAAGTGTTCATGGAAAAACAAATATTTTAGTCTGGTGTTCTTCAGATACATCAGCAATCCAATGATCTGTCTATATAGTGTGGCATCAATAAATTATGACGAAGTGTTGACCAAAAGCTTCAACTTTGTTTCCATGGGTGTATTCATGGACTTGCACTCTAACATATCAAATCTCTTCATTATTTCAAATACACACTTCCCTTTGTTAAGGAATATTCTCTCTGGTCTCTGCCATACCTCAAGACCTAAGAAATAATGCATTAGGCCAAGGTCTTTCATCTCAAATTCTGCAGTGAGCTTCTTCTTACATTCGATGATGATCTTTATTTCTCCAGTTAAGAATAAGTCATCCACATACACCATTAATATGACTAGCTCATCATTCATAACCTTGAAGTAGAGGTTAGAATCATCTTTACTCTTGGTAAATCCCAAGCTCGTCAGAAAACTATATATCCTTCCATACCAAGCTCTAGGAGCTTGCTTCAATCCATACAGAGCCTTATTCAACTTGCAAACATGAGTCTTCCTATCTTCAACTTCAAATCCTCGAGGTTGTTCTATATACACTTCTTCTTCAATGAAACCATTTAGGAAAGTTGTCTTTACGTCCATCTGGTGTAACTTCCACTTCATCTTAGCTGCAAGGATATGATGGTTCTAATTGAAGTGTATCTGAATAGGAGCAAATGTCTCTTCATAGTCAATGCATTTCTTTTGAGAAAATCCACGAGCGACAAACCTTTCTTTGTACTTCTCAATACTTCCATCAGCAACATGTTTTATTTTGAAAAGTCATCTGGAAGATACCACATCCTTGATATTCGGTCTGGGAACTATTTCCCATACATCATTCTTTATGATGGATTGATATTCTTTTGTCATGGCATATTCCCATTATTTCTTTTGAATGGATTCTTCAAAGAAGGTAGGCTCCTTCTCTAAGAGATCACACATCAAATCCATATAACTGGAGAATGGCTTAGGTCTCTTCACTTGTCTCATGGTTCCTTCGAGAACACCATACTTCTCTCCATATTGAATAAGCTCCCTAGCCCAAGAAGGCTTTCTCTTATGGGAGAGCGTCACCTGGGGAGGTTCTTGAAATTCTACTATGTCATGATCTTCTAGAATTTCCTCATCAAGGGAAGCTATGATTTCCCTCACTGGTTTTGCAACTCTAGGAGCTATAGGTTCCTCTTCATATACTTCTTCAAGCTGGCATCTTCTTGATTTATTGAGTGTTGCATCTTCATCAAAGGTCACATCCATGCTAATCTCAATATGATGGTGACCTGGTATGTAAAGTTTGAAGGCCTTGGAGACCTCATAGTATCCAACAAATATCCCCTTCTTTCCTGAAGGGTTCAACTTGGTTCTCTTCTCTTTTGGAATATGTACAAATACTGGGCAGCCAAATATTTTGATATGGATTACTTCTAGATTCTTTCCAAAGAACATCTCTTCAGGGGTCTTCAACCCAAGTGCACTATGGGACATTCAGTTTTGTACATATACTATTGTTTTTGTTGCTTCTGCCCATAAGCACATAGGAAGATCTTGATCATGAATTATGGTCTTCACTGCTTCCTTTATAGTTATTTTCTTTCTTTCTACTACACCATTTTGTTGAGGATTGTAGGGAGCGGTGAGCTCCCTCTTGATCCTAACATCTTTACAAAATCTTACAAATTATTTTGATGTGTATTCTCCTCCATTATCTGACCTGAGTATCTTGATCTTTCTTTCAGAAAGATTCTCTATCAAGGCTTTGAATTCCTTGAATTTACTGAACACTTCATCTTTTGATTTCAAAAGGTAAACCCAGGTTTTATGAGAATATTCATCAATAAAAGATACATAGTATACATACCCACTGATGGAGGATGATGGAATTGGGCCACACACATTTGAGTGAATGAGTTCTAAGACTCCTTCTGCTCTACTGTCTCTCTTCGAAAAAGGGTTCTTGATGTTCTTCCCTTATTCACATCCATTGCACACACCTTCATGGTCAACCTTGAGTTCTCGTAGATCTGTGACTACCTTGCATACATACGATAATGCCTTGTAGTTGATGTGGGATAATCTTCTATGCCAAAGTTCACATGAATTTTCAATGGCATGGTCCATGGTTGCTTCTGAGTGACCCTTTAGCTTATACAGGCCACCTTCTTCTTTTCCAATAACGAATGCTTCTTTCATGGTTTTTCCTTTATCCCACATAAGAACTTCTCCATCTATAAAGGAAATTCAGAAGCCTTTCTTTTCTAAAGCTGATATGGAGAGTAGGTTCTTTGTCAAACCTGGTACATAGAGTACATCCTTCATCTTCATTGGAGTCCCTGAATTTAGATTGTAGTTTGATTCTCCTACTCCCTTGATAGGGTATTGATAATCATATCCAAGTGTAACTTTCTGAAAAAACTTCTTTTCTGAAAGGAAAGAAAGAATATCTCTTTGACCTATCATGTGCTTGGAAGCACCACTATCAATAAGACAAGTGTCCTCTCTAGGTGATATCGGTCCTGAGAGGAACGAGATTAAGACATAGTCTTCAATTCATTCTCTTATCATCTTCATGGGTGGCTCTTCATCTTCAACTGCATGGGCATGATGCCTCTTATTTTTACTCCTGTATTCTTCTTGTCTAGCTGGACAATGTCTCGCAATATGTCCCATCTTGTCACAATGATGGCATTGGTAAGATGAGAAGTCTCTTTCTTTTCTTTGTCCTTTCTTATGGAATCTCTTTGGTTGAGATTCTTTATGTATGAATTTTTTTTGGGGGTGAGACTCTTTATGAGTTTCTTTCTGGAAGTAAGACTTCTTTCTTCCTCCTTTAGTATGAGTATCTAGGGATTGATCTTCATCTCTTGATAGTAATGCTTCTCGATTAGCTACTCTTGATTCTTCTTGAATACATTCTTCCCAAAGACTGTCAAATTTTAGTTTTTTCATTCTGGCACAAACAATTTGGATGAATGCATCCCATGGTCTTGTGAGACCATTAAGGGTCATCATTATGAGTTTGTCTTTGTCTATAGTATCTCCAACTTCTTCTAGTTGTTCTTTGAATTGAAATATTCCTGGATTGATTCTCCTTTCTTCATCCTTTTATTCTTGAGTTGAGTTCTTAGATTCATCTTTCAATTTATGTTCTTTCCTTCATATAATTTGGTTAGGGCCTCAAAAATTTCTTTTGGAGTCTTCTTTGAAGACACTTGAGGAATCAAGTGATCTTTGATAGAATCCGCAATGATTCTTTTGGCCCTAATTATGTCCTTTTGGTGTTTTGCTTTATCTACAACATCGGCGAGATATGGTACTTCTTATTTGATGAATATTTCTAGGTCATTCTCTTCAAGAATGATTCCAATCCTATACTTTCAGACATAGAATTTTTCCACACCTTCTAGCTTGTCAACAAGCTTAGTGCTTGCAAACATCTTTTACCCGGAGCTAGGAAAATGACCAAAAAATGAAAATGATTAGAATTGAATTTTGAACTTACTAGGATGTGTGCTTGGCTGAGGAAAGTAGCTTGGTGTGGTTAGATTTCATAAAATCCAACTTTTACCCCTCCAAACTTGATCTGCAAATTTCTGGACTGGTGCTTCTGGTTTTCTGGTACTTCTAGTACTCTGGTACTTCTGGTACTCTGGTACTTCTGGTTTTTTGGTACTTCAGGTACTTTGTGAAAACTAGGGTTTCACTTTCCAGGAGATCTATCCACTGAAAAGTTGCGTTGAGGGTGTCAAAGAGATCCTTGAGGAAGGACACACTTTTCTAGATGGTTTGAGGGATAAAATTCTTCTTCAATAAAAATCCCTAATTTGCATGTATGACAACAATGACGTTTTTTCTCTTTTTCTTGTGAAAGATGCTCTCTTCAGCTTAGCTCTGATACCATGTTAAGGTTTAATCTATTATTAGGCTTCTTTTCAAATTATTAGATAACCATAACATAGATAGGATCACTGAGAAATACGCAATCACAAGAGACACATCATTTATCCTGGGAAAGCCTCATGGGGGAGAAAAACCAACAAAAACTTCCTTAATATAGATAGCCAATACAATTCCAAGAGATAACTCAAACAATACAGAAAGTCCTCTCCCAACAATGCGCCTCTCTCTCTCTCTTCTTTCTTCTCCAACTGCAACTCCAAACTTGCGCTATAATGAACAAGTGAGTGTGTGTTCAAATGAGGTGCTAGCCTCTCTTATTTATACAATCTGGTAGGTGTGAACGGAAGTGTCTTTTCACTAGCGGGGTCGACTTCTCATTGTGGGTGGTTATAACCACCTTTAATTAATCTGGGGATCGACTTCTCATTCTGCCTATTACAATTAGGGTTTGACCAATCCACAAAAGGGGATTTGGTCATTTGCAATACTCGACATGATCAATCCGCAAAAGGGGATTGATCTAATGAATAATACATCAATAATAATAGAATACTCTTTGCAGTTACAATATATCAACATTGGCAAAGCGTAATGGACCCCAAAGATCTAAAGAATTTGTAATTACTTATATGTATAATGGTTTATATAATATATAATTTAGAATTCACCATAAACATAAGTCATACTTATAAGCATAATGGTCTATATTATATAGCATTATGCAAAGTGATTACTTTACACATTAATTCTGTAAATTTAAAAAATAAAATAAAAAATATGGC
Source organism: Picea engelmannii (assembly GCA_009831015.1). Lineage (NCBI taxonomy): Eukaryota > Viridiplantae > Streptophyta > Pinopsida > Pinales > Pinaceae > Picea > Picea engelmannii. The sequence goes on along the minus strand of ML779640.1, from coordinate 877,800 downwards.
GTTCACTTATGACCACTTGGTTATGAGCAAGATGCACTTCAATTTAAGAAACATTTGTTTAACTATTTTCAATTTCTAATCAAATCTATGAAAGATCTATAAAACAAATACATATATCTATAACAATGTTTCTTTCTCATATTTTTCTATAACAATTTTTCAATAAATAATAGATTTATGACAACAACAATAATAATAAATATATAATTTAGAGATCATTACGAACATTTATAACTGTTAAAGAATAGCAAGTTTATGACAATGTTTCCTTCTAACATTTTTCTGTAACAAATTTTCAATAAATAACAGATTTATGACAACAACAATAATAATAAATATATAATTTAGAGCTCATTATTAACATTTATAATTGTTAATGAATACCAAATTTATGACAATGTTTTCTTCTCACATTTTTCTATAACAATTTTTCAATGAATAACAGATTTATGATGACAATAATAATAATAATTATATAATTTAGAGCTCATTATGAACATTTATAATTGTTAACAACAAAAATAATAAATATATAATTTAGAGCTCATAATGAACAGTTATAACAATAATAATAAATGTATAATTTACAGCTCATTATGAATATTTATAACTATTTGTAAGCATAATAGTGTTAATGTTTAAGCCATTACTATAGATGTTTGCATTTCATTAGATAAAAATAGCATAATCCAAGATCACTGAGAAATACACAATCACAAGAGACACAACATTTATCCTGGGAAACCCTCTAGGGGAAGAAAACCCAACAAAACTTCCTTAATATAGATAGCCAATACAATGCCAAGAGATCTCTTATGCTAATACAGAAACTCCTCTCCTAGATATGCGCCACTCTCTCTCTCCTTTGTCGGTAATAGATCAGAACTTGTCTCTCAAACTAAGCAAGTGAGTTGTGTGTCAAAGTGAGGTGTTGGCCTCTCTATATATACAAGTCTAGCATGTGTGAAGTGTCTTTACTGGCAGGGCCGACTTCTCACTCTGGGTGGGTAAACCCACCTTTATTATATTTCTAGGTTTCAATAATAACTGTTGGGGCCGACTTCTTATTCTTCCTATTACAATTGTCTGTTGACCAATCCGCAAAAGGGGATTTGATCCTAATACAATAACCGACATGATCAATCCACAATGGGGATTGATCCCATGAATAATATATCAATAATAATAAGAATACTCTTTGCAGTTACATTATTTCAACACTCCCCCTTAACAAGAGGGGTATTCTCCAACAACATCAGGCGAGAAAGGTCTGCATCAATAGTGGCATTAGGAGGACAGTATCGTCAATATCATCTTGGAACATTGGCTGGCATATCTATAAGTCATCGAAAGTTTTCTTCATCGGCAACATCGTCATTCTCAAATGAATGCCATCATCATCTGCATCAATATGCATCAGTATAAAGTGATACCTCATCACAACACTAGGCTGGCCCATCACAGTACTAAACTGGCTCTATGTCACAGCTGTTAAGTTGGTAGCTCATTGTAAGTCACATCTTTCTTTACATCTAACAACTAGGTCAGAAGCAAGGTATACATCATCTTGCTTTACGTCTAACAAATGGGTCGGAAGCAAGGAACACATTATCTTGCTTTACGTCTAAAAACTAGGTCAGAAGCAAGGATTCATCTTGATTTACGTCTAACAACGAGGTCATAAGCAAGGAACACACACATCATCTTGCTTTACATCTAACAGTGAGGTCAGAAGCAAGGAGTCATCTTTCTTTACGTCTAACAGTGAGGTCAGAAGCAAGGAACACACACACCATCTTGCTTTACGTTTAACAATGAGGTCAGAAGAAAGGAGTCATCTTGATTTACGTCTAATAGCGAGGTCAGAAGCAAGGAACACCACATCTACTCCCCCTTACGAGGAAGGTCCTTTCAGACTATGCCAAGCTTATCTCGGAAGTACTCAAACTTTACACAAGATAGAGGCTTGGTCAACACATCAACAATCTATTCATCTGTGCTAATGTACTGGAGCTTCAAGGCTCCTTTTTGTACCATGTCGCAGATGTAATGATAGCGGATTTCTATGTGCTTCGACCTGTCGTGGAATACAAGATTCTCTATCATCTTTATGCAGCTCTAGTTGTCACATAGAATCAAGGTTTCTCTCATCTCTAAGTCAAATAGGTCGGTCAACAACTTTCGCAGCTAGCAGAACATGCGGAAATGTATTCTGCTTCCGCTGTGCTGAGAGAAATGCTAGATTGCTTCCTACTCTGCCACGAGATCATGGTTGATCCCAAACTGAAACAACATCCTGAAGTGCTTTTCCTGTCAGAAACACTTCCTACCCAATCTGCATCAGTATATCCACTCAATGTGAAATCATGATCTCCATCATAGCT
>ML779640.1:839111-875366 GCA_009831015.1 Picea engelmannii | reverse complement strand
TGTGAAATCATGATCTCCATCATAGCTGAGACCATAATCTATTGTACCTTTAAGGTACCTCATCACATGTTTTGCAACCACTAGGTGAACACGTCTGGGTTCTACCAGAAACTGACTCAAGGTGTTCACGGAAAAACAAATGTTTGGTCTGGTGTTCATCAAGTACATCAGCGATCCAATAATCTGTCTGTACAGTGTGGCATCAATCAAATCTGACGAAGTAACGACCAATAGCTTTAGCTTTTCTTCCATGGGTGTATTCATGGGTTTGCATTCCAGCATGTCGAATCTCTTTAAGATTTCGACTGTGTACTTCCCTTGGTTAAGGAAGATCCTCTTAGGAATCTGCCATACCTCAGGACCTAAGAAATAATTAATTAGGCCAAGGTCTTTCATTTCAAATTCCGAGGCAAGTCTCTTTTTATATTCAGCGATGAGATTTTCTTCTCCAGTTAAGAATAAGTCATCCACATATAGCAGTAAGATTATTGGCTCATTATTCATAATTTTGAAGTAGATATTTGAGTCTTCTTTACTCTTGGTAAAGCCTAAGCTCATTAAGAAACTGTCTATATGGCCATACCAAGCTCTAGGAGCTTGCTTCAATCCGTATAAGGATTTCTTCAATCTGCAGACAGGAGACTTCTTGTTTTCAACCTCAAATCCTTGAGGTTTCTCTATATACACTTCCTCTTTGATGACACCGTTTAGGAAAGTTGTCTTCACGTCCATCTGGTGCAGCTTCCACTTCATCTTAGCTGCAAGAGCTATGATGGTTCTAATCGAAGTGTATCTAGCCATAGGAGAAAATGTCTCTTCATAGTCAATGCCTTCCTTCTGGGAAAAGCCACAAGTGACAAATATTGTTTTATACTTCTCAATACTTCCATTAGCAGCATGTTTTATTTTGAAGAGCCATATGGAGGATACCACATCTTTATTCTTTAGTCTGGGAACTATTTCCCATACTTCGTTCTTCATTATGGATTGGTATTCCTCTGTCATGGCATATGCCCATTATTTTCTCTGAATGGATTCTTCAAAGTAGGTAGGCTCCTCTTCTAGGAGATCACACATCAAAGCTATATAACTGGAGAATGGCTTTGGTCTTTTCACCCGTCTCGTAGTTCCTTGGGGAACATCGTGATTCTCTCCATCTTGAATAAGCTCTCTAACTGGATTTTTTTTATGAAGGATCATCATCTAAGGAGGTTCTTTCACTTCTACTATATCATGGTCTTCTAGAAGTTCCTCATCAGGGGAAGTTACAAGTTCCCTCACTAGTTCTATAGCTATGGGAACCTCCCTCATTGCAGTATTGGGGATTATGGGTTCCTCTTCATATACCTCTTCAAGATAGAATCTTCTTGATTTCTTAAGTGTTTCTTCTTCATCAAAGGTCACATCCCTGTTGATATCAATGTGGCGGTGACCTGGTATGTAGATTTTGAAGGCCTTAGAGACCTCACAGTATCCTCACAAATGTTCCCTTCCTTCCTGAAGGGTCCAACTTCTTTCTCTTTTCTTTAGGTATATGAATAAACACTGGACAACCAAGTATTTTGAGATGGCTTACCTCTGGCTTCTTTCTGGTGAACATCTCTTCTAGTGTCTTGAGCCCAAGTGTTCTATGGGATAATTAGTTCTGCACATAAACAATTGTCATTGCTGCTTCTGCCCATAAGCACATAGGAAGATCTTGATCATGGATCATAGTCTTTACAGCTTCCAGTATGGTTATGTTCTTCCATTAAGCTACACTGTTTTGTTGAGGATCCTCTTGATCCCAACATCTTTACAGAAGTTCACAAACTCTTTTGAGGTATATTCTCCTCCATTATCTGACCTAAGTATCTTAATCTTTCTTTCAGAAAGATTCTCTACCAAGGCTTTGAATTCCTTGAACTTGCTAAACACTTCAAATATATCCAGGTCTTTACGAGAATAATCATCAATGAATGATACATGGTATACATACCCACTAATGGAGGACGATGGCATTGGGCCACATACATCTGCATGAATGAGTTCTAGGACTCCTTCTGCCTTGTTGTTCCTCTTCGGAAACAGGTTCTTGATGTTCTTCCCTTGTGCACATCCATTGCATACGCCTTTATGGTCATCTTTGAGTTCTGGTAAACCTGCGACCATTTTGCACATGTATGGTAGTGCCTTGCAGCTGATGTGAGCTAATATTCTATGCCAAGATTCTTCAATGGCGTGGGTCATGGCAACTTCCGAGTGACCCTTTAGCTTATGCAAGTCAACTTCTTCTCTTCCAATGATGATTTCTTCATTTATGGTCTCTTCTTTAGCACGTTTCCTTCTGCAACCTTCACTATAGCTTCCTCAGGGTTATTACATGTGACCTAGAGCAAGGTCAACAAAAAAACAAGCAAGAATGATATCCCTCTGATAATATAAAGCAATAGCACAGACAATCATCATAGTATCTCCTTTAGAGCTATCACTTATAATTTATCTAAAGCAAATATTAAAGGTAAGGAATACAATACAAAATGAGGTCAACACTCTCATAGTGTTGTGACCAAGCATTCTTCCATGGAAACCTAGAACTAACACACGAGGTTTCTCCTAGAGGAGGTGTTAGTTGTATCAGGCAAAGCATTTACCTCTATATGCTCACATGCTATCAGGTATAATACTTTACAAAGACTTCTATCTCAACTATAGTCATCATCTTGTCATGTGTACCTTTGAATCTTATCAACTTGATTTAATCAAACCTGGAGCCTTGTCTTCGGGAATGAGTGCTTTCTTTTCTTCCAAGTCTCCTTCACTCAAGATGACGAGTGCTTTCTTCAACCTGTCTGTTGTACTAAGACAATACACTATCTTGACAGAAGGTTAGTTTAGAGGATAAGATTTATGATCAACTTTTGATCCTTCTAATAATTTGATCATAGCTTCAACATGCAACATTGATCAAGATAATGTCATGACAAATAGATGCATATCAGAGTAATCACACCTGGGTTGCATCATTCCTCTGAATGTGTTGGATCTTGAGATCCTTCTGGATCTATGACAAGAGATCCATTCTCCTACAAATACTCTTTAAATTTTAACCATTTAAACATATGTGAGTACATACCTCTGATAGCATTTGTAGGTGGTGGCACCATCTGGCAGTAGCGGTAATCATTACTAACTCTTTAAAAACTTCAAGGGTGACTGCCACTAGTAGTACAGCTGCTACTGCAACTGCAACTGGTTCTGAGACTGCAACTGCAACTGCAACTTAGGGTTTTATGAGGAAATCCTAATTTTTCAAACTTCAAATTTTGAAATTCTGATCTAGGGGATAGATGCGCTGAGCTGAGGCGCGTTAGCTAGTGTAGTCAGATTTCTGAAACTCCAACTTTTACACCCTCAAACTTGATCTGCAGATTTCTGGACTGGTGCTTCTGGTTTTCTGGTACTTCTGGTACTCTGGTACTTATGGTACTTCTGGTACTCTAGTTTTCTGGTTTTCTGGTACTTTGTGAAACTAGGGTTTCAATTTCAGGGAGATCTAGCCACTGAAAAGGTGCGCTGATGATGCCAAATTGATCCTTAGGGGAGGGCACAACTTTCTAGATAGTTTTAGGGATGAAAAGATTCACTTTTGAAAAACCCTAATTTGCAGGTACTGCAACAGTGACGTTTTTCCTCTTACAAAATATGCTTCCTTCAGCTTGGCTCTGATACCATGTTAATGTTTAAGCCATTATTATAGATTTTTTCATTTCATTAGATAACAATAGCATAATCCAAGATCAGTGAGAAATACACAATCATAAGAGACACAACATTTATCCTGGGAAACCCTCTAGCGAAAGAAAACCTAGAAAAACTTCCTTAATATAGATAGCCAATATGATGCCAAGAGATCTCTTATGCTAATAAAGAAACTCCTCTCCTAGATATGTGCCACTCTCTCTCTCTCTCATTTGCTGGTAACAGATCAGAACTTGTCTCTCAAACTGAGCAAGTGAGTTGTGTGTCAAAGTGAGGCGTTGGCCTCTCTATATATACAAGTCTGGCATGTGTGAAGTGTCTTTCCTGGGAGGGCTGACTTCTCACTCTGGGTGGGTAAACCTACCTTTATTATATTTTTGCGTCTCAATAATAACTATTGGGGATGACTTCTTATTCTGCCTATTATAATTGTCTATTGACCAATCCGCAAAAGGGGATTTGGTCCTAATACAATAACCGACATGATCAATCCACAATGGGGATTGATCCCATAAATTATTGTCAATAAAAATAAGAATACTCTTTGCAGTTACATTATTTCAACAAATAGTCTATACTATATAACATTATTCACAACCCTTATACATGTTAGTTTTGAAAAATCTCAAGCAATTAAGAAAAATATTTTATGAACACCTAGACATAGGCAAAATGCAATCCAACATTAAAACTATTTGCAATTTGCAATAAGATCCATGAAAGGCCTATGGAACAAGTGCATGCCTATGGAAAAAGCACTTGTTTCTACCCTTAAACATGTTAGTTTTGAAAAATCTCAAGCAATTAATAAAAATATTTTATGGACACCCAGACATAAACAAAATGCAGCTCAACTTTAAAATTATTTGCAATTTGCAATAAGATCCATGAAAGGACTATGGAACAAGAATTCATTTCTATAGCAATGTTTCTTCTCCATTTTTCTTGTTTATGATAATTAGGTTAAACCACTACAACACATTTTGAGATAGATTCAACAAAGTTTTACAGTGGTTTCGAAAAAAATTTGTTTTGATTAGATTAGTGATTCAAATTTAAAAAATGTTAAATAAAAATTATTCAAACATTTAATACCAAAGTAGTCACTGATTGTTTTCATAATGCCTGAAATTGGGATGGTGAAAGAACTAAAATTGAATAACTACTGAACATCCATGTACAAGATGTAAAAAAGTTAAATTGATCTAAAAAATGAGAATGATAAGAACAATAAGAATAACCACAAAGACAAGACCTCTAAAACTACATTATAACCAAAAATACCACACATGTGAAGCTTCCTTTATTGTTTTTTTGAAATGGAGGCTTTCTAAAAACACATTTCTTAAATCACCAAAAACCCAAATCAAAACCCATGTTTTAAATTGCAACTCGTACAAATTCAAATTTAAATTCATTATAATACAAAAAAGGATGAGAAAAATGACTTTATTGTCAAATCATCAATGCCCATGTTCATTTTCAAACTGAAGATCAAAATCATCAATGCCCATGCCCATTGTCAAACTGAAGATCAATTCCTGAAACATCTCCAAAGTCTCTCTCGAACATCCTATAACAAGCAGAAGTTGATGTCTTCTACTCAATTGGTGGTTTTAATCTGACCACAAACTATCAAGAACAATATGTTCAGGAACAAGACTGCATACCAGGAACTAGGTTGCATACTTGATCATCTGTTCACAGGATCTAAATCAAACTTGGAACATGACTGAAAAATTTAGATTTCCCCCCTGCCAGGGACAAGTGGTTCAAATTCCCTTGACCATCATTCACAAGTATGGCCAAGAAGAGATCCAACACCTATATAAGCTACTAGAACAATGTGTATGCTTTCACAATGCATACATGGATGAAGATCAAAACAATGATCTATCATATGATCGTTATCAATTTCATTGACTTCACTGATTTTGTTGTGAGCAGACTGCATGCTTGTTTCCTATTTGATCATGTCATCTGACGAAGTCGAAAGACTCGGTCTTCAACTCAGAAGACTACATCAACTAGGAATCGATCATACTCTTTATCATCGAATCCTGAAAAACATCGATGTCCATCAACTGTAGAAATATCTACAATCAAGTACGATTGTACTTGTGTATAAATCCATCGATAAGAATACTCCAATAAATTGGCTTCCAAATGCCAATGCCAATTCCATAACCATTCAAAATGAATATCTTTCTACTTGCACTTTTGACACCTTACTGAGAGGTGATTTATCTTCCCACAAAATTTGCATGGCTGAAGATCAAAACAGTTTGAATTATCATGGCCAAACCGGTGACAGTGTTTGCATTGCATGGGTTCTTTATCTGATCGATTATACAAATCTGGAACATCTGGAGCAACATCATCATCCGCAATATCCTGTACCTGTTCTTTACCAATATCTTCAAGTTTTGTCTTCTTATCATCATTCAAAAAACCTCCACTCACAAAGAAAACAGGTTCGCTATAATTAGGAATATGAAAAAGGTTGTCAACATCCTTTTCATATCCTAGTCCATATCTATTTCGTTTAAAGCGTAATTCTTCCCATGGTCGAACAATCTTAATTTATTTGCCACATTTATCGATAACTTTTCTTATAATAGGGACTTCATATAATTCATCTTCATGTTTATGACTTTCATCACTAGTCAACTGAGCGTCTTCATTATTCTCATCCTTGATGTCATCTTGTTTGTCGAAATCACATTGTTGGTGTAGAAGGAGATTTAACTCATCAGATAACATTTTTTCTTGAAGTTTGAATATATCAATCTTCGTGTGCGTTACTTGTAAACAAGAAATCATTGTACTGAGAGTGCACTTGTTTATTGCAATTGTAGATTCATTAGTTGAGTTAATTAAGGAGCATAGTAGTTTAAATATTTCTTCAATTCTTGCCATTATACAGAATATGGAAGAGAGATGACCAATGAATTAGATGCACACAAAGATCCTAAGACCCCCTTATTCAATTTCGAGTGGGTCAAGGATGCAAATACAAATATATAATTTTATTATGTAGGATGATCCCCTATAAATCCTTTTACAAACTTAAAAAAAAAAACCCTTATAACACCTTTACATGTTCAAGAAAAAATAAAAAAAACCTTATAACTCCAATTACAATCAATGGAGAAAACTCCTCCATACAAAACCTTATAACTCCTTAACCAAAAAAAAATTATAACACCATGAAAAACACCCTTTAGCACCCTTATAACTGTTACACCTCAATATTGCTCACTTTGATAAGTGTCGCAAGTGTCACATGTCCCTCACAATTGTCGCAAGTGTCGCATGTTGTTCACAAGTGTCGCAAATGTCAAATAGAGCATACTGCCATGATGACGACACTAAGGAGACACTCAGAATACCTCAGACACCTGATTTGGAGGAAGAAGGATGGTTAACTGAAGTCAAGAATCTCTTGCCACATGAAAGGAGCTCTTAAACTAGGGTTTTAAGGGAGAGCTCTCCCCTACATCAGCCTTAGGAGCGTTGGCGTTCCCCTACAAGGTGCTAGGGAGCGTTATAGCACCAAATCACCCTTCTGAAGAAGCGCTACACATCTTTGAAGCGTTGGTGCTCCCCTTGAGCCTACTAGGGAGTGTTATAGCGCCCTGATGCTCCTTTTGAGGGAACGTTGTCTAATAAGGGCAGTAGTTGATCTGTTGAGGAGAATAAGGGGAGGATATTTCAAGTTTGGAAGGCAGTTGCATTTGAATTCTTGGTTCAATCAGAAGATCCCTGATCTAAGGAGAGAATTCCTCAACCTACCCTAAAGATACCTCAAGAGGTTAAGCCTCTCTAAACCTATATAAACAGGCTCTATGATGGTGGAAAGGGGGAAGAATTTCTAGCATGAAACCTATGATCTCATAGGAAACACATAGTGAACTGGAGGAGAGTTATCAATGAAGCTGCTATCATCCAGGTCGTGGATCTTTTGAGTGAGGGTTAGGCAAAGGGGACTTGATGAAGCTATCGCATTCGCATCTACGATTGTAAGTTACTATTTTCATTGTTCTCATTAATATGACATGCTTGGTCTGTTTCTTTCTAGTTTGTGTATGATCTTACATGAACTTATCTCTGGTAGATAGATCTATTTTCAAGCTAATATCAATAGAGTAGGAAGTGTTCGTACTGTTGTTTTGTCTACACGGCTCATCGAGGAGCAAAAGATTGGAGCTCAACTCAGAGCGTGCAGGGACAAACGTCGGTAAAAAGTTACTTTTGTTCTCCTTCCTCCTCATACATTAGTTTGTATATATTTGAAAGGAAGTCAGTGTCCACGTTAAGAACTTTCTGTCTTAGAGTTAAGAGTCTAGCTCTTTGAGGCGATCTACCTGTCCGCAGGGAGATTTTCCTTCAACAGAAACTGGCGACTCCACCGGGGAGGCCTCAAATCGAAACCTTTTTGTTTTGATTTCTCCTCAATAGACCTTGTCTTACACCTTGATTGTTCTCAGACCTAGTTCACCTATTTTTGTTTGATTTCATGAGTTGATTGACTCCCTACCCTATCACACTCAGCTTGATTGACCAGACTAGACTGCAATTTTTGGATTTTTGACATTTTTAGGAGCTTTCTGAACCTGGCGCCCCTATGGTTGTGTTAACAGAGTGCCAACTCTCCCTCACTGTCTTTCACAGAGCGCTATAACGCCTGGTACCCTTTACACTAGAGCGCAAACCCTCTTTCAGCCAAAAACCTTTCCATAATTGCTTGTTTCAGAGTCTAATATCTCTGCCTCACTTGCTGAGCCTCCTTGTGAGTCAATGCTTCTTCCTTGTCAACTGTGACATCCTTCCTTATGAGGAACAAACACCTTGTTGTTTAGATTTTGTAGCCTTCTTCACTGTTGTTTTTAAGTTTTTATGTTGTTTGGATTTTGAAACCAATGCAATGTCTTTCTCTCCTTTTTGACTGAGCGAGAAACTTTGGTGAAGGACATCAGAAGCCTATGGATCTTTTCATTTGGTTTTAGTTAAGATCATTGTTCTTCGGCATTTATTTTGGTGTGAAGTTCTTGATTTTTCTTTTCTTTTTCTTTTCTTTTGCTTCTTGTTTTTTATCACAATGAGAGGGTGTATTGTTTGTACAAAACCTGCTTGTGTTTGTCTGAGTTTCCTTGATCCAAAAGGATAATTGGCAGGAAAAGTGTTGTTTTCAATTAATCATTATTCACATAAAAACAATAAAGAGACATCTTCATAATTGATTTTGCATATTAGAAGGTATTTCAAAAGTTTTAGCACCACATCGGATTTGATTGAAGAAATTCGTTTAAGGACATTCCTTATTAGTGCTTGTTAGTGAAAAGAACTCTCTCTCTCTCCCTTAAATAGATATTCATCGAAAATAAATAACTGCTTATCATCTTTGATGCATTTTTGGGGATTGAGTCGTAATTCCATCCGTTTCACTTCCATGGACCCCTTTTGAGTAAAATACAACTATAAAATGAACGCTAATTAAAAATTATCTAGAACATTTTCTTTTCTAGGATCCTCCACCAAAAGTAGACTAGGACTAGTACTTTGGATTAGGCTGTGAGCATAACTCTCCAAAGTTTCCAAAACAAACATTAGCATCCCGAGCTAGGGAGAGTCAAATCCAATTGTCGTATAAGTCTGCCTGGGACCCCCCTCTCACACAGGGGTTATGCACGAGGTCGCATTCGGGAGAGATACAGAGATTATCTCTCCGTGGTTTGACTGATTGTAGTGGTCAGATCATATTATGGGGATCTCTTAAAGGTAAATAAACAATTACTGAGTGGAATCCTTTCAAGTTGATTTCGGGCTAGATACCCTGCCCGTACGTTCGGACTAGATTGTCGACTGTACCCACCCAGGGGATGACTGTGAGTTGGTAACCTTAGTGCCCATAATATTTAGGGTCTTACACAAGGTGACAGTGAAGGGAAGTATCACTGTACCTGGAGCAGACATTGGACAAAATTACTCGGTCTCCTTGGAGGGTAAATCCATAATTACTGCGTGGAAGCTTGCACCAAGGCATAAGTCCGTTAAGCAGGTCACCATTGTAACTGTTCCACCACATCCTCGCCCCTTCTTGACTTGATCACGCGACGTTGGATTTCATCACCAACTAGTACGGTCATCGAGAGAAGGCCCTGTTTGCTTGGTTGTGAATCTTAGATTCTATTAGCGTATGCTGTTTCTTTTCGGTAGTTGGCCATAGATCTTTTCCGCCGACTCTTTTTCTCCAACATCGACCCTCCACGCCACTCGCGGAGGCTACAGGGACTTCCTCCAGAAAATATGGAAGGGAACAACCCTTTACCCCCTCATTCTATGAAGGAATCTCCTCAACAGAGTGAGGTTCAATACACTACAACTTCTCAAGAAGAAGTTCCCACTCCTTTAGAGAATTTTTGAATTGTTTCAGAGTCTCCGGAAGCTTTCCGCATTCCGGAGGGGTATGAGTGACATGTTCTCCAACTAAATTCAGTCGGTGAATTAATCGTCGTCAATCCTTATGACATTCTGATTGGGTCTCATTCAAACCCTTTATCCGATGACCCCTTTTGGACCGCAGACATTGTTCGAAGTCCACCGCGCATGGTGCGGGATCTTTATGGAGCAGGAGTAGGTGTCGATGCACCTATCACCTACATTATACCCTTGATCCATTTTATCGGTACAACCATTTTTTCAGCCACACCGTCCATTGGTCCAAACACATCGTCCGTTGGCCCAAGGTCTACTTTTTCTCTCCAGATGGCCCATTCTACAATGGTCCCTCACATTTCGACTATTCCCGCCGGTAATGCGGTGGTTAGCCAAGCTGCAATTGGCACACCAATAACACCTAGACCTACATCATCACTCCCTTTTGGGTACAGAGCACTGAATTTTTCCTCTACCACTACTACCCAAGTTATGCTGGGAAGTTCCATACCTATCCAAAAACCCGGAGGGACCGGTCTTGGTGGTCTTAATCCGTTCGTCGGTACCGGTCAGTCATTTACGTCTGGTTCTCAAATTCTAGGAACTCTACCTCAAGCTGGGGGGAATCCTCCCACCAGAGGAAAACTTCCATTTGGAGGGCACCCTCATGTTGGGGGGCAGCTTCAATCCATAGCTTACCATCAACCATATGGACAAAAAGCTCCACAACAACCTCCTTATGGACAAACGCCAAATCCAGCTTATAATCCTCAAAACCCATCCGGTTATCCTCTGCTCGCACATGTTTCTCAAAACACCTCAAATCCTGTGTACCCTGGTCAACACAAACCTTATACAAGAGGGCCCACTAGTTACAATTATCCGCATAACCCAGTGTATGGCCCTACTGGTGTCCCTATGCCACACCAGTATTACCCCCAGGTTAACCGACAACTACCTTTCCTAGCAACCTTGGACCTTCCAGACTTGTCTCAATTAACGAATGATCCTATTTTTCATTCTCCGGTTTGGCCAGCTATTCCAGCTAAACTTCCTTCTGATATCCCAAAATTCGACGGAAAGCCCGGAGAAGACCCAAACAACCACGTGATGACTTTCCATTTGTGGTGTTCATCCAACTCCCTCATGGACGATTCTATACGTTTGCGTCTTTTTCAACGAACGCTTACGGGTTCCGCAGCAAAATGGTATATTGAACTACCACGTGCTTCTTTTCACGATTTCAACTCTCTCGCCATGTCTTTACTCACACACTTCCAACTACCCATTCGATACGAGACTGGTACTGAACTATTGACCTCCCTTCGTCAGACAACTTCCGTACATATCTCTAATCATATTCATGAATGGATATGACGACGAAGGCTAATCAAAGCGGTCATTCCTAACCAATTATTAGCGGAATGGTTCACTAAATCATTGTTACCCCAAATCGCTCGTGATGTTGCTATGGGTGGTGTAGTCACTGAGGAAGAGGCTATTGCTCGGGCCCAGTACTTAGACTTGGTTTATTCGTAGTCTGGTACTCTATACGAGTTGATACCAAATGCTACCCATGCCACTAATGATCCATCCAAACCATCGTCTACCTCGCACGCAGATGGATTCATTGGCTCCATCAAAACCCAATCTACTTCCCAGTCGGCTGGAACAACCCAACGGTCCGCTTTGACAGCTGCTCCCGGTCCGAATACACCCTCTTCTACCTCCCCTCAAACTCAGGTCTCTGAGGTGAATGCAGTCCAATAAACCCCTTCACAACAACTTGGGCGAAAGAAGAAAGCAAGAAATAAACCCAAGAAAAACAACAACAATGAACAACCAAAAAATCAACCTCAAAACCCTGCTGTCGGAAAACAACCACAAAAAAAACTGAAAATCCCATGTCTCATTTGTGGTGATGATCACTACACCTGAGATTGTCCACATCGCGATGAAGTGGCCAAGATTTTCAAGGGAAATTCACAACCTGTTGTGCTTACTCAGCCTTTTCCACAGCAGCAATCTTTGGTTCCTCAAACCCCCACTGCAGGGGGCAGTTCCAACCAATCCCATGATGAGGCCTCAACAAGTGCCCACATTTACATGTTTAATAGGATTAATCTGACCACTCGCACTGCGACATATGACATGCCAGTTAAACCTGATAAGACGAAGCCCGCTAACGGTTCCTCTCCAGACCCATTACCATCTTTCGTTAGTCCTCCGTCTGCTAGCCCTCCATCCGGGCCACTTCAGATTGAGAAACCTTCATTTGACTCCATTTTACGCCCTCCTAAGAGCACTATCCGAAAGTCTACCTTTAATCCTAATTCACGGGCTGCCCAAAACTACAACATTGTTGAATATTTGGCTCAAGCACCGTGTGCTATGTCTGCCTTGGAAGTTCTACAACACTGTCCCAGCCAACGTAGAACGCTCTTAGCTGCCATCGGCGCTTTCAACCCTGAGTCATCAAATAACCTCACATTTAATATGGATGATCATCAACCCCGACTCTCTCACCAACTAGCTTTTCAGATCGACGTTTTTGTTCACAATCAACAAATCCACCTAACTATCTTGGATGAGGGAGCCTCTACTTGTGTCATGTCTTTGGCTTGTTGGAAAGGCTTAAAATCACTTGCCCTTAACAAATCCCCTATGATGTTACGCTCTTTCGATGGGTGAGGTTTTCATCCATACGGACTTTTACAATCCTTAGCCATTCAGTTGGGTGGCAAAACTGTTACCGTTGATGTCGAGGTGGTCGATGCCCCCCTCGATTACAACCTACTACTTGGAAGAAGTTGGTTCTACGCTATAACTGTCGTCGCCTCGATGGTGTTTCGATGTGTACAATTCCCCCATCAAGGCAAAATTGTCACTATCGATCAACTAGATTTTTGTACACCTGATGCTCGCGCCCCTGTCACCAACAACATTTCTTTTCTGGGAGACCACCCAGTTACATATGAAAGTGTTGGTGTTGGCTTGTTGAAAGATTCTAGCCTTATGGGTACCTTCCCTACACCACTTCCACCCACCGCAAATCACATTTCCACCGTTAATATGATTTTGACTATGCCTTATCAATCCTTGGAATCATCTAACCCTTGGATTATACCTAGTCCAATGGAATTCGATGTGCTAGGTGACACTATGCCACTTAGCCCAGCTGAGGCCGCATACGTAACTATTCAATCTGCCTCCCCCTCTCCAGATGACCCACATTTATTGGCACCTGATGCCTACTCGATGCCCTCATGGTTGGAATCCCTATCGTCTGCAATCGATTACATTTCCCAAATTTTCCATTCTGACGAATCTATTATGGAAATGCTTAGTATTGACGACGTACCTTGGGATGATAACCATCATCGATCCTCTTTTCTTCTGCCTTTGGAATAAATTCACCAAGACATACACTTTGTCTTCCCTCCTGATGTTACCAATGCTCTGCAATCTCCTATCCTCACACAAGATACTCTTTCTGAGGGGAATATGGGTAACATCTCTACTACGATCGTTATCAATATTTCGATCAAAGAAGGTGTCGTGGAGAACATTAACCTTGGTGCTAATTGCACACCTGAAGAAGTGGTCTCTTACACCGCTCTATTTAAATAATTTTGCGATGTCTTCGCTTGGAGATACGAGGAAATGCCAGGGATCGACCCTTCGATCGTCGTGCATGAAATCAAGACTTACCCTGGCGCAAAACTTGTTCGAAAAAAACTCTGCCCAGTTCATCCCAAGAAAATCGCAGCTATAAAGGCAAAAGTTGAGAAACTTCTAAAATATGGCTTTATCTATCCTGTCCCTTTGACAGAATGGGTCTCCAACCTTGTTCCGGTTTCCAAAAAACAAGGAACCATCCGTGTTTGTGTTGACTATCGGGATCTCAACAAAGCTTGTCCCAAGGACAACTACCCTACGCCCTTCATCGACCAAATCATTGATAATTGCGCGGGGAGCGTAATATTCTCTTTCATGGATGGATTCTCCGGGTATAACCAGATTGAAATCTTACCTGCTGATCAACATAAGACAACCTTTATCTGCCCATGGGGAACTTTTTCCTATCGAAAGATACCTTTTGGTCTCAAAAATGTTGGTGCTACTTTCCAGCGGGCCATGTCGTACGCTTTCCACGATATCAAGCATATCGCAGAGCCTTACCTCGAAGACTTACCTGCCCACTCATCCAATCGATCTGATCACGTTGATCACTTATGGGCTATTTTTCTTCGATGTCGGTTCTACCATATCCACTTGAACCCACATAAGTGTATTTTTGCTGTCGAATCCGGTCAACTCCTCGGTTTTATTGTCTCTAAAGACGGGATTAGGGTGGATCCTTTAAATATTAAGGCCATTCTAGCCTTACCCCCACCCACCAATTTAATCCAACTCCAAAGTTTGCAAGGAAAAGAAAAATTCCTTCGTCGTTTCATTTGTAACTACGCTGAGATAACTAAAAGATTCATGCGGTTGCTGCAGAAAAACACCCCTTTCATATGGGATGACATCGCTCAACGATCATTTGATTCTCTCAATCATGCCTTGACCCACGCACCTTTGTTGCACCCTCTAGAGTATACAAAGGACTACATCCTTTACTTAGCTGCCTCCACTTCCACTATTGCAATGGTGTTAGTTCAGGAGGACCCCAACGGTGAGGAACATGTGATCTATTAGCTGAGCAAGAGTCTATCTGGACCCAAACTCCGATATTCACATGTAGAGAAACTGGCTCTGGCAGTCGTCATCGTTGTCCAGAGATTCCGCCATTACATCTTACTACGCACCACCATGATGATTGCAGAATCAAACCCCATGTACCACGTCTTGACACATCAAGTGCTTGGGGGCAAATACTCTAAATGGATCGTCATCCTTCAGGAATTCGATCTTGAATTTACAAAGTCCAAATCCAAAAAGTCCCTGGTGTTTGCAAAGCTCATATGTGTTCTCCCTCATGCTGATGAAGACATCGAACCTAGATATTCTCTCCCCGATGAAACTCTTTTCCTCATCAGCACCTTTGATCCTTGGTACGGAGACATCCTCCTTTACCTCCAAACCCAACGCTTTCAGCCTAACACTTCCCATGAAGAGCATCGACGTATTCGCCACCATTCTCGTCGTTACCTTATCGTCGACGACACCCTGTATCGTCGTGGTATTGATACTATCCTTCGACAATGTTTGATTCACGCAGAGGATGAACACGTTCTGAATGATTGTCACCTTGGCACCTATGGCGGTCACCTTTCTGGGATGGCCAAAACCCAAAAAATCCTACGTGCCGGCTATTTTTGGCCCTCGATTTTCAAAGATTGTATTAAGGCAGTCAAAAAGTGCCCACCCTACCAAGTTTTTAACAACAAGGCATGAACCCACCCTACTACGCTGCACCCCATTATTGCCATTGGCCCCTTCGCCAAGTGGGGTATCGATTTCATGCAATGTAAGCCTACCTCAGCCGGGGGGCACGGTTATATAATTGTTGTTGTCGACTACTTTACCAAATGGGCTGAGGCTATGCCTACCTTCCTGAATGATGGTCGTACCGTAGCTCTGTTTCTTTTTAACCACATCATAACTCGTTTTGATGTACCACGCGCCATTGTCACTAATCATGGTGCGCACTTTAAGAACCAGATGATGAGTAAATTGCATGGCAAATTGGGTTTTCTCCATGAAAACTCATCCCCATACTATCCTCAGGCCAACAGACAAGTTGAGGCTATCAACAAAGTCCTAAAAACCATGATTCAATGCATGGTAGGGGAAAACAAGACATCCTGGCATCTACAACTTTTCTCCGCTCTCTGGGCCTACCGTACTTCCGTGAAAACCGCAACTGGATTTACTCATTTCCATTTGGTGTATGGCATTGAAGCCATTTTACCAATCGAGTGTGAGATTTCATCTCTAAAACTTAAAGTAGAACTCCTACCCCACACTTCTGCCGAAGAAGAATGTTTCTTATATCTATCAAAACTTGATGAAACACGTCATGATGCCACTCTCGTTAACGAGGCACATCAGAAATGGATTAAAAATCAATACGACAAATCCGTCCATCCTCGGACTTTTGCAGAAGGAGACTTAGTCCTCGTTTATGACCAAGCTCATGACAAATTGGGGATAGGTAAGTTAGAACCTCTGTGGCATGGCCCTTACATCGTGAAACGTGTTCTACACAGAGGCACCTACGAGTTAGTAGATTATGATGGAATTTCCCTAGGAGAGCCCCGAAACGGGCTTTACCTTAAAAAGTACTATGCCTAGATCACCCAGCATGTGTACTTTGTACATTATTTTATTTTAGTTTGGTGTGTCTGTTTCTTTCACATGCTCGATTCTTTACCATTGCCACTCATAACTGTGCTTGTGTTTTCATGCGCAGATGACATCTTCCTTTCCTATATTTTTCGGGTTTGCGGATGTTGCTAGTCGACACACCCAGAATATTGCTTCGGCAGCATGGGTTATTTACCAATTTGATGAGGTGGTGAGTTCAGGAGGTATTTGCTTAGGACCAGCGACTAATAACATGGAAAAATATCATGCTGTCATTGGAATTTTGACCCAAGCCTCCTCCCTAGGTATCTCTCGTATCATTGTTTACTTAGACTCCCAACTCATGGTCCATCAACTGAATCGAATCTACGCTATTCATAATCCTATCCAGCTACGTCTCCATCTACAAGTTCGTCGTCTTGAACGAATGTTTGATTACATTGAATACAAACACATTCCAAGAGAACTCAATAGTGTTTTGGATTCATTATCTAATTACATCATGGATCGGTATCTCACCCATATATAAGATTTAAGGAAAGCAAAATTGTACATCACGTGTAAATTAAAACACATCACATTAAAAGCATCATCATGTACAAATGTTTTGGCACTATAAAAACTCGGAACTGTATATATATACATAGCGTGACTGAAATGTTTTGATTACATCAAAAAAGTATTTAGAAGAGCAAAATATTGGGTCTTTACACCCATACAACATCACCTGACAAGGCATACAAAAATACAATCACCAGAGAGACTCTAATCTCCCTGCACTACATTGTGCTGAGAGTAACATATCACTGCACGCACTATGCATCTCAGTAGAGAATTGACATTCTCTGGCACTCCCACAGTGTGCCTCTGCATATGTAAAGGCACTTCTCCCCTCCCTAGAGGAGGAATGCCCATTGTGAGGCCTTGGAGGTTTCTTTCAACCTCCCAGAGACCTATCACTGGTGCTCCAGGATCTGCTGCAACCGAAGCACCCCCACGATGTCTTGGTATTTGTATCTCAGTCGGGCACACTACTCCCTTGTCTACATGTTGAAAACAATACATCTTTTAAAAACTCTTCTACATACCCAAAAAATATATATATATACATTAAAAACTTAAAAAACAAAAACTAGACAAGGTGTTGCTCAGTCTCTTACCTGATGCATCCCAATCTTCCCCCGCGGGTAGAATCAAATCCATGCTCCCATGAAAATCCACCTCAACATACGGGAAGTCTTCTATCCAGAGATACTACCGTCTCATCCAAGCGAAGAAGTCACTGGTGAAACAGAACTCTGACTTCACTACTAGCCTCAGAGACAGACTAGTCCACCTCTCCATCCGTGGTTCTTCCACTAGTCACACTGCCAGTGCTATCTAAGGCTACATCTGGGGGATGTGCTCTAAGAAAAATGAGACCAGAAAAGAGTCGTATCCGAATTGTTTCTGTCCCATCCTACACCGCGAAACCTGTTCCTTCACATTCCGAAAGAACCCTGCGCTCCAGTTAAACAATGTTGGCTCCAAACACTGTACGCCATAACCTACCTATGATCTCGACACCAAATGTGCACTAGTTCTTCCCGTCATGCTCGTGATGGCAAACAAAATGGACTGGAGGGGTAGCTCTTGGATATCCTTGATAGGGATTCTACCCCCTACCAGTCTTGCCCATGGGACACAGTGACATGCCAGATACACGCCCACTTGCTCAGGAAGCGCCCTCTGCCTGAAAAAAGATATAGGAACCCCTCTTTTCGAGAGGCCAGTCAAGAAATATATGTCTTCCAACTCAATGGTTAGAAGCTGTGTCCCGATATGGAACCCTTGCTCCGCGACATCCCATAAGTTGATCATGTGCTCAAGCAATAAAATATCCTTCTTCATTTTTTGCAATTTGAATAATTTCAGTAAGCCACAAGCTCTTAATGCAGCCTGCGTGCGAGGACTCCGCAAGGCAACCAAGTCATCAATCTCATGCTCTCGTTCTTTCCACTTGATCATGGTCGCCGAAATTACCTACAAACAAAAAAACAAAGAATTTCATTATTCAATGTTTTTGGCAATTTCGGCAATCTCTAAACAATTTAAAAACTTGAAATCGCATGGCCACATTGTTCAAAAATACCAAGCCCTCTTTTATAATCATCACGCCCTCTCTTTACCATTCAATAATCATCAAGAAACAATGAAACATTTTTAATTAAGATGATGTCCATAATGGCTTTGTGGGCGCATTTTTTGGAGTTTTCTATGACTTCTTTAACAAAAACGACCCATCCACCCAAGTGTCAAGGAGTTGGCATGTTGGCTATCACTTTCTAAAATGTTTTTTCACAAATAATATCTTACTCCCATCATTTTTTATAGAGGCTGATTTGATCTTTCTTGGAGCGACCTAGGGCTTCATTTTCTAAATTAAATACTGCTATGAAAATGAATATTAAACCATGTAATTGAAAGAAGGAGAGATGAAGATCTACCTAGTCCAAACGGCAAGAGAAACGGTCAACCGTAGCTCCAGTATCAAGCGAAACAAGATCCACCTCCAAAATGAGAATCTCCACTGCTACAAATCCTTATGCAAAATGAAATGGTAAATGAAGTTTTTCTTGTATTACTATTTATAAATTTCCATTTTTATAAGGTATATTTATTTATGGGTTTCTCTGGCAATATAATGGCTTCACTAAACCACTGGATTGCAGTTTTGATGTCACAGGTTTCTGAGTAGTTCTGATTCATTTATTTACCTTATCACATCCATGAGCATAGTCTTAGTTTGTTTTCAAGCTTGAAAATATGAGAACGCACCGGGTATACTTTTATCTCTTTTTCAGACCCGCACGGACACACGAAAAAGGAACCCCCTTGAGTCATCTTTAAACTCTTTTCAGACTCTCTAAATATGAAAATATCCTCGAGTGACCTTGCTTCCTTTCACACTCGTTAAAAGGTTTGAAAGGGCGTCTTTCGAGCGATAGTTTATCTCTTTTTTGGTTTTGTCAGACTACTTTATGAAAAATGAACTGAGAGAGTTCTCTTTTAAGTGTTTTTCCAGACTCTATAATCATTCAAAACCTTCGAGTTTTCTGTCTTTGGGCTCGCTAAAACACACATCGACAGGCCCATGTGGGATTGAACCCTTACTTCTTCCAGTTCGTTAAACAAAGGAAGAGGAACTTACCGAATGTGAGTTATGTCGAGCATGTGTTATCCTCCTTGAGCTCATTAAATCAAAAAGAGGTACTCATCTATCTGGATGGGGGAAAATTTGAAAGAAGCAAGCCAAGCAGTCTCTTGAGCACATTACCAAGTAATTCCTAGAGTCGCCCTTGAACATGGAACTTTGTCGTTTGCATGCATTATAATCCGCCGAACCTCTGCACTGAGCCAATCCTTTGAGTTTATTTCACTCCTTTGGGTCACCTGACATAAGTCGCAACATCCATTGCATTATCAAGTTTTGGTCTGTGTCATGTTTTTGCTGTTGTGCCTCAGTGTTCAAGGGAAGTATCTGCCTCTAGATTCAGTCATCACATATATCTTGTCTCAAAACCCATGTCAGTCCATGTTCATTTGATCTACCAATTACATCTCTATGTCTGTTTCATGTCATTTATGGGGGATACATCAAGGCCCTCCTTCGACAAGCCTATTCCTGTCGACCTCAGCACATTATCCGGGAATTAGGCTTAGAAACCAGTTAGTACTTTGGGACCTGCATGCCTCAATGGAAGGCCTCCTCACATTCGACAGTAGGTTTACATCATTGACCTTTGATCGGACGATTCCACAGATGTTCGACTCCAGCTCATCCATTCACATTCGTTGGAATGTACTAGGGTACCTTGGGAGTCATTGACATTAATGGTGATATCCCTCGCACTTGTTAACGGTTTACACCATTGATCAGTAATCAAGTGGTTTCTTCCATGTTCGACATCAGGACATCTATTCACATGGTTATATTCATACCACATTGGGATTGGTAAGAATACCCTGGGTTGAGTGATCACTTTGATATGTACTTTGCCCAGGTTGTGAAGGAGTTTCTCTTGGACAAATGATGCATACATTGTTACATAGATCCACTTTGTATTGGTCGTGGATATGTCTTGTCATCTCGTAGATCCACTGTGTATTCTTCATGGCTACGATTAGTCCAGGTCATCAGAGTATAGGTCCAAATTATATCTTCAGTGGCTATACCTTTTTATCAATACAATTATGGATCTGCAGTGTATTTTATGGCGGCCATATCTTGCAAGTCTTGATCACCCAAGCATAGGTATGCCTGCCTTGGGTTTTGAAACATGTCATGATATTTGTTGGATGTTTGTGTGCAGCTTCCGTTAGGTTCTCCGAGTCTATACCCTTTCTTAAAAGTCTACAAAGTATTTCAGTTATCAGTTCACATCTTCTAACTTCATACTTTGGGGGGCAATCTGTTACACCTCAATATTGCTCGCTTTGATAAGTGTCGCAAGTGTCGCATGTCAATCACAACTGTCGCAAGTGTCGCATGTTGTTCATAAGTGTCACAAATGTCAAATAGAGCATATTGTCGTGATGATGACACTAAGGAGACACTCAGAATACCTCAGACACCTGATTTGGAGGAAGAAGGATGGTTAACTGAAGTCAAGAATCTCTTGCCACCTGAAAGGAGCTCTTAAACTAGGGTTTTAAGGGAGAGCGCTCTCCTACATCAGCCTTAGGAGCACTAGCGCTCCCCTACAAGGTTCTAGGGAGCGTTATAGCACCAAATCACCCTTCTGCAGGAGTGCTACATATATTTGAAGCACTGGCGCTCCCCTTGAGCCTACTAGGGAGCGTTATAGCACCCTGATGCTCCTTTTGAGGGAGCGTTGTCTAATCTGGGCAGTAGTTGATCTGTTGAGGAGAATAAAGGGAGGATATTTCAAATTTGGAAGGCAGTTGCATTCAAATTCCTGGTTCAATCAGAAGATCCCTGATCTAAGGAGAGAATTCCTCAACCTACCCTAAATATACCTCAAGAGGTTAAGCCTCTCTAAACCTATATAAATAGGCTCTATGATGGTGGAAAGGGGGAAGAATTTCTAGCATGAAACCTATGATCTCATAGGAAACACACAGTGAACTAGAGGAGAGTTATCATTGAAGCTGCTATCATCTAGGTCGTGGATCTTTTGAGCGAGGGTTAGGCAAAGGGGACTTGACGAAGCTATCACATTCGCATCTACGATTGTAAGTTACTGTTGTCATTGTTCTCATTAATATGACATGCTTGGCCTGTTTCTTTCTAGTTTGTGTCTGATCTTACATGAACTTATCTCTGGTAGATAGATCTATTTTCAAGCTAATATCAATAGAGTAGGAAGTGGTCGTACTGTTGTTTTGTCTACATGGCTCATCGAGGAGCGAAAGATTGGAGCTCAACTCGGAGCGTGCAGGGACAAACGTCGGTAAAAAGGTACTTTTGTTCTCCTTCCTCCTCATACATTAGTTTGTATAGATCTGAAAGGAAGTCAGTGTCCACGTTAATCACTTTATGTCTTAGAGTTAAGAGTCTAACTCTTTCAGGCGATCTACCTGTCCGCAGGGAGATTTTCCTTCAACAATAACTTCAAAAAAACATTCACTTATAATGGAGAAAACTCCTCCATACAAAACCTGGTCTTTCTTTTAAGACAAAACTTGACCTCCACAAAACTTGATCTTTAATTACAAAAACTGCACTTGTAAATCTTCTCTCACAAGAGATGCTTTTCTATCTAAAAGCAATAGGATGACCTCAAATTCTAGTCTTCTTTGGATTCTACATGTGGAATTGGCAAATTATGGTTTGATAATACTTGTTCCATGTGATTGTTTGGTGGTTCGATACAGGAAGCCACAACATGCCAACTACTAACAAAGGATACTATTTTTTGGGTTGTATGGCTAATCTTTGCTGCTCCATGTAAGTAGAACACCAAGCGAATGAGTTTTGTAGCCGAGAAGACCGCCAAATCTCCAACCTTGGTGAAACTTACAATGCCTGAATGAGAAGTTACGATGAACAAGGAAGCGAATTAGCTTAGAGTGACTATAAGAAGCGATGACAATAGAAAAAGTCGAAACATGTGGCTCATAATAACTATTTTCTCACGTATTCTCATGTGCTCCTTCAATATCAAAGACTACTCGAAAGTTGATTTGAGGATCTTATAAAAATTTTCAGATGGATGGGGTTCTTGTGATCGTGGAGATAAACGATTCAATAAGCCAAATCATGATATTCCAGGGACAACTGAGACAAGGGCCAAGATGAATTTCTACATATATCAAACCAAAATCGACCAGAACACGGTGTTGTCTCCAGTAGTTTGATTTATATTTTCGGATTTAGATTTTTAGACATCTTGATACACAAAAAGGTATTTCAGACAACACAGAAATGTATTTTACCTTTATTTTTTTTTTCAACGGGACTGGGCGATTGTTTTGATTTATGATGTAGGACCCCTACCTCGGCAGGGTCTACTGAACTCTCGGTCTATGGATGTTCAAACTCCTCTGAGTCAAAATGGCTCCTTGGTCCTCGTTGGAACCTTCAACACATAAAAACCACAGGTCCCTTTTACGAACTCCGCCGGCATGAACAAGCACTAGGAGCAAGATCTCGTCACGCGACCATCGGCAGTGACCACAAGCCTAACCAAAAGGTGCTTCACACTTCGCGACCTTGGGTATTCTATTGCGAGTCACCCCGAATATCTCGACTACTAAAATCCTGAACTCTGAGTTAGGAGTCTAGTGAGCGCTAGCTCTTTACCCTATTCTCCACCGATGTGACCTCCATCTATGTCCTGGGGCCCATCTTCTGAGTGCTACAGGAATTCACGTATTGGGAACTCATGAAGTAGCTCTTCTCCCTTCACTCTAAGTCCAAACTCCCAAATTCACTTACCTCAGATCAAGGGTCTGAGACTCCCATGATTCAATGGTCCAGATCCTCTTTTCATGAATCGAAACTTCACGGTTCACGAATTTGGAAGTTGAATTCCTTCTCCCTTCTGGCTCTCGATTCCTGATTTATCCTTCCCATGAAAGGAATCAATGATTCGATCTTCCCTTAGATCGACTACTTACTATCTCTCCTGAGATTTCAAGTGTTGAATAACTCTCGACCCTTATCCTCCTCACAGATTTACTAGATCCAATGACCCACAGATATCAACGCATCTCCTTCCGAGAATTTCTACCGTCCGTCCAGGATATAAATGGCTCTTGGCCAAATAACTTGGCATCAACCCTTCTAATCTTGTTTCCATGAGATGATTTTGACCCTCGTACTTCCTCTGAAGTCTTCCAAGCCTCTATCCTTCCTGAGCTTGAATTCTCGCTATGAACTCTAGGATTCTTTTGGAATCCTGCACACACACCTTGTGGCTTTGACAATAACCTCTGGTTATTCAACCACTCCAACTTTGCGCACTCCTTGCGACATAAGTTATTCAACCACTTCCTTGGGTTGGACAAGTCTAAGACTCTCCTCAACCTATGCACACCTTGCACGACTCTGTACTATACTTGCACTCTACATATATAAGATCAACGGTATCTCTCCTGAGATTTTTGGGCTAAACCTCAGAAACCTGTCAATGCACTCCTTGTGGACTTTCATTGCACTCCTTGCAGGAATTCTCAGGAAGAGAAACAGTTGAAACTTTTACTCTTCTCACGGACTCCATATATTCAACATGAAATCACATACACACACAGCATTGAAAAAATTTCATAACAAAGAATATAAGCAAGCTACAAACATACCATTCAATATATACACACAAAAACCATAGTACACCATGAAATTGGATCAAAGCCTTCTTATATTGATTCAAGTACTTTTGTACATGGTCTCAATAACAAAAACTATCTACTCATACAACTTCTACAATCTTTGTTCTTCTCTACTCTCCTATGCTCTCTTTCTCTACAACAAATTACAATGAGAATGACAATATCCTACATACGAGAGAGTCTTCTTTAGTTTTCCCTCTTACTATTCTAAGCTATCTTATCGAATTAAAGACTACCACCTACTTTACATTTATTACAATAAATTCCCACAACTGATAGATGAGAGAAAATGCTCAAGATCTATATTACAATCCCCAAAACATTAAAAGAAAATGCATCCTTCCATCTATTACATAAATGATTCTTCCTTTTGAAATTCATTTTTTTTTTCAAAATGCACGTTGACATATCCAGTTGTCCTCCACTCACGCTTTGCTAGCGATTCTCCTACATCATACTCCTATGGATGAAAAATTCATGGAATCCTGTCCATGAGCTCCTGCACCGTCTTTCCATGTTTTTGGATATCTGCTTCACTTTCTCAACTGGCATCCTCAATCAAGTTTCCTTTCCACTTTACCAAATATTCAAGAGATGTCTTCCTCTGGGTTTTCTTGCCAACTCTCTGATCAATGATCTTTTCCATCTACAAATTTTCAGCTACAGGCATTTGTTTGACCCACTGAACTTCCCTTTGATTATCTACTTCATCTTATATGTAAGGATACAGATCTTCTACATTAAATATGGGTGATATTCCCACATCATCTGGCAATTCTATCTCATAGGCATTTGCCTCAAATTTCCACAAAATCTTATATGGCCCTATCTTTTTCATCTTCATCTTATTATATGTCCCCCTTGGGGACCTTTCTTTTCTAATATGTTCCGAAACTAAATCTCCCACTTTGAATTGGAGTTCTCTTCTATGTTGATCTGCTCTGCGCTTGTATTCCTGGCTAGAATTCTGCAATTTCTCTCTAATTTTACTGTGGAGCTCCTGCATCTCTGCTACAAAATATTTCGCTCCATCACTCCTGAACTCACTCTTCTCTAAGTTCCTCAACTCATATACTCCTCTTGGATTCATTCGGTACATTATTTGAAATGGGCTCTATCCGATGCTCCTATTTGGTGAGTCATTATATGAAAATTCCGCTTGTGGCAGAATATGATCCCACTGACTGTGATGTTCAGTTACTAAACTCCTTAATAAGTCCCCCAAACTTTGATTTAATACCTCAGTCTGTCCATCCTCCTGAGGGTGATATGATGAGATAAAAGATAAAATCATCCCCAACTTCTTCCATAGGGTTCTCCAGAAATGACCAACAAATTTGGTATCTCCGTCTGAAACAATACTCTTAGGTAACCCATGAAGTCGAACAATTTATTTGAAAAACAGATTTGCAATGTGTGTTGCATCACTGGTTTTATGACATGGAATGAAATGTGTCATTTTGGAAAATCTATCGACTACCACGAATATGGAATCACAACCTCTTTGTGTCCTCGATAGTCTCAACACAAAATCCATGCTTACCGCGTCCCATGGCCTCTCTGGTATTGGCAATGGTTGATATAATCATGTATTTTGTCTCTTCCCCTTTGTGTGTTGCTAGATTCTACATCTGTTGACAAATTTCCACACATATGTCCTCATTCGTGGCCAATAATACCAACTATTTAGTTGCACAAATGTTTTATCATGGCCGAAATGTCCAACTAATCCCCCACTATGTTTTTCCTTCAAAAGGTTTTCTCTCATAGAACTCTTCGGGATACACAACTGATTTCCTTTAAATAACAGTCCATCCTGAATTAAATATTCATTCCATTGGATTCTGTCTCTCAGAATAGGATTATCACATGCTTCGTAAGCGTCCTTCAAATCTGAGTCATCTCTGTACATTTCCTTAAGGCTACCAAAACCTAAGGTATTCACTCGAAACTCTTGCAGAATCAAACATTTCCTACTCAATGCATCAACAACCTTGTTGGCATTTCCAGAAATGTTCTTTATAACAAAAGTAAAGTTCTGCATAAACTCAACCCATTTTGCATGTTTCTAGTTCAGTTTCTCCTGTCTGGTTACAAATTGTAAGGCCTTATTGTCGCTATACAAAACAAACTCTTTTGGAACCAGGTAGTGCCTCCATTTCTTCAGTGCTTGTATAACTGCATAAAACTCTTTATCATAAGTGGAGTAATTTATTTTGGCCTCATTCGGTTTCTCACTGAAGTATGCAACTAGTCTATTGTCTTCACTTAAGACTGCTCCAATCGCAAATCCACTTGCATCATATCTCACTTGAAATGTTTTACCAAAATCTGGAAAAACCCGCACTAGTTGTTCAATTATCATCTCTTTCAACAACTTGAAACTTTTATTTTCTTCCTCTACCCAATGAAAATATTTATGTCTTTTCTTGACTATGTCCATCATCGGTGCACAAATCCAACTAAAATTTCTGATGAACTTCTTGTAAAATCTGGCTAGTCCATGGAAGCTTCTGACTTCAAAGATATTCCTTGATGACGACCATTCTTTGATTGCTTCTACCTTCTCCAGATCCATCTTCAATTCATTCAAAGAGATCACAAAACCTAAATAAATAATCTCTGTCTTCATGAAAGATGACTTCTTCAGATTTATTAGCAAATTCTCTTGCTACAACATCCTCATTACTGAATTTAAATGCCTCAAATTCTCTTCCTCAGTCTTACTGAAGATCAATATATCATCAAGATATACAATTACAAACTTCCCAATGAAATATTTCAAGACTTCGTTCAACAATATCATAAAATTACTTGGCGCATTCGTCAAGCCAAATGGCATGACAAGCCATTCATACAGTCCTTCATTTGTCTTGAATGTTGTCTTCCATTCATCACCTTCCCTCATTCTAATCTGGTGATATCCACTCTTCAAATCATTTTTTGAAAAAAACTTTGCTCCACTCAAGCAATCCATCAAGTCATCCATCTTGGGTAAAGGAAATCTATACCTAATGGTGATTTTTTTATAGCCCTCGGGTCTGTACACATTCTCCATCCTCCATCCTTCTTCGGACTTAACAATGTTGGCACAACGCATGGACTCAAGCTTTCTCTAATCAACCCTTTGTCCATCAAATACTAGACTTGCTTCTTTACTTCTTCATTCTCCTGTGGTGTCATTTTGTACGCTTCTTTGTTTGGTAAAATTGCTCCTAGTATAAGGTCAATGTGATGGCTTATACTTCTAATGGGCGGCAATGAACAAGGCAAGTCGTCCACCACTATATCAGCGAAATTCTCCAGCAGTTCCTAAATTTGTTCAGGTAGATCATCTATCAAGGTACTGGTCAAGATGACTCTAGGTTTTCTCACCACAACAAACAACATTTCTTGATCTTTCTTGACTTCATCAAGAAGTTCTTTCCCACTCATGAGAAGTATATTATTGCTTGCTTCTGCCTTCGCCTTCTTGTCTTCAATTGGTAGCAACATATGCATCCTGCCATTCTTCTCCAAGGTGTAAGTGTTCTTTCTTCCATCATGAATAACACTTCTTTCATATTTCCAAGGCCTCCCCAAAAAAAGATGACAAACATCCATGGGAATAACATCACATAAAACCTCATCTCTATAACCCCCTATCTTAAATTCTACTAAACATTGTTTAGTGACTGTTACCTGATGTCCTTTTTGCAGCCACAAAACTTTAAATGGGCTTGGATGTGAAACCATCTCCAATTCTAGCTTCTCCACCATCTCCGTGGATACTAAATTATATGTTCTTCCACTGTCAACTATCACCTTGCATACCATGTCTTTGGTTTTGTAGGCATTCCTAAACAAAGTGTTCCTCTAGGCTGGATTCTCCATCTCTTTCTTTGGTTTCAAGATAATTTTCCTCATCATCAAGGATCTTCCACCTTCTGCATCTTCTGTCTCAACATTTCTCCTTTGTGCTTCTGAAATGTGAGCTTTTCCCCCTCCAACCCTTTTTCTATCGAGACATTCCCACTACTTGTGTCCTATCTTTCCATAGACAAAACACCTTACTTCACCTCCTCTACCTCTTCCTCTTCCTCTTGCTCAAGGAAAGGTGTTCCTACCAGCATATTGTCTTCCTTATGAACTTCCTCCCCTTTCTGGGTGGTTATGAGGCTTCTTTTCTTCATCCTTGGGCTTTTGTACTCTATCCTGGGAAATTGCTTTGCCTCTGTTCTGACTTCTACCTCTGCCCCTTTGACCTTGCTTCCTGGTCAACTTCTCTTTTTCCTTCAGAGCAACCTGATAAGAATCTTCCACATTTCTGATGGTCACCATGCTCATCTCGTCCTGAATCTCATATCTCAGGCCATTGATATATCTAGCAACCTTGTCATCATCACTCTCGTGATGACCAGATTTGATGTTTATCCTATAAAAATCCTTTGTCTATTCCTTCATTGTCATCCCTTTCTGTCTCAAATTCTACATTCTTCGAAACAAATTGATTTGAAAATATCTGGGTATGAATTTGGATTTCATCTTAGCTACCATTATGTCCCAACTTTTAATTATTTGTTTACCTTTGCAACGCTTGTCAGCCTGCAGTTCATCCCACCACATTGTTGCATGTCCTTTCAGTCTAGTGACAACGTGCTTTTCTTTCTTATATTCTTTGACATATTCATAGTCGAAGTATTTATCTGGAGATCTAAACCAATCTAGCAGCTCCTCAATGTCCAAGTTGCCTTCATACATCGAGATGTCCAATTTCTCTCTGGCACCCATTCTTGCCACAACTTTTAGCAAACATTCCTCTGCAGCATCTTTGGCTCCTTCTTCATTCTCGCTTTCAACCTCACTGATATCTCCAGTATCAAGTGTTCGTCTATGTGTTGTCTCCATATCATCTAATCAAGCATGAAGTTCTCTCATTTCCCTTTCCACGACTAGATCGGGTAAAGCTCTTTCTGGACGTCTCCTTGGCGGCATTGCTCCAATATTTCCACACAGAATTCAAATCACAACTGTCCTATGTCTTCTCTTGCTTACATAAAACAATAGTTGTAAGCTTTGATACCACCTGACGTAGGACCCCTGCCTTGGCAGGGTCTGCTGACCTCTCGATCTATGGATCTTCCAACTCCTTTGAGATGAAATGGCTCCTTAGTCCCCACTGGAACCTTCAACACATAAAAACCACAGGCCCCTTTTAGGAACTCTGCCTACGTGAATAAGCACTAGGCACAAGCTCATGTCACGCGACCACCGACGATGACCACAAGCCTAACCAAAAGGCGCTTTGCACTTCACGACCTAGGGTATTCTATTGCAAGTCACCCCAACTCTCTCGACTACCGAACTCCCGAACTCTGATTTAGGAGACTAGGGAGTGCTAGCTCTTTATCCTATTCTCCATCGATGTGACCTCCAGCTATGTCCCAGGGCCCAGCTTCCGAGTGCTACGGGACTTCACATATTGGGAACTCGCGAAGTAGCTCTCCTCCCTCTGCTCGAGGTCCAAACTCCTGACTTCACTTACCTTAGATCAACGGTCTATGACTCCCTTGATTCAGCGGTCAAAATCCTATTTTCGTGAATGGAAACTTCGTGGTTCGTGACTTTGGAAGTTGACTTCCTTCTCCCTTCGGGCTCCCGATTCTTGATTTCTCCTTCCCATGAAAGGAATCAGTGGTTCGATATTCCCTTAGATCGACAGCTTACTATCTCTCCTAAGCTTTCGAGTGTTGAATGACTGTCGGCCCTTATCCTCCTCACAAATTTACTGGATCCAATGACCCACGAATATCAGTGCTTCTCCTTTCGAGGATTTCTACCATCCATTTGGGATCTAAATGGCTCCTGGCCAAATAACACGATGTTAACCCTTCTGAGATTGTTTCCACAAGATGATTTTGATCCTCATACTTCCTCTGAACTCTTCTAAGCCTCTATCCTTCCTAAGCTTGAATTCTTGTTGTGAACTCCGATATTTTTTTGGAATCCTGAACACACACCTTGCGGATTTCACAGTAACCTCTGGTTATTCGACCACTCCAACTTTGTGCACTCCTTGCGATAGAAGTTATTCAACCACTTCCTTGGGTTGGACAAGTCTAAGACTCTCCTCAACCTACGCACACCTTGCATGACTCTGTATTATACTTTCACTCTACAGATATAAGATCAACAGTATCTCTCTTGAGATTTCTGGGCTAAACCTTAGAAACCTATCAACGCACTCCTTGAGGACTTTCACTACACTCCTTGCAAGAATTCTCAGGAAGAGAAACAGTTGAAACTTATACTCTTCTCACAGACTCCATATATTCAACATGAAATCACATACACACACAACATTGACACAAATGCATAATAGAGAATATAAGCAAGCTACAAACAATGTGTTAAAAATGATGTTTTCCACTATATTTTAAAAGTATGGAACAATAAATTAATTAAAGAGAGACAATTATATGAAAAATTGTAACTTCAAAAAAGTAAATGGTAAAAAATATTTTTAAGATTGAAAGAAGCATGGAAAAATGACAAAAAACACAGTTGAATAAAAAAAAAATAGAAAAAATTGAAAATAGATGAAAAATAAGCATTTAAAAACAAATGTGGAAACATTGTGGATCAAAAAAATTAAAACATCAAAAAACCACCTAAAAAGGGAGAGGGGGTGATATCAATAGCACCATTTTTTAAAAATGGGGTAAAAAATTGGACCCCCAAAAAACGAGAAATCTATAGAGTTCTCGTTAAGTTGGTAACTATGTTCAAATTGGAAAATATCCAAGCAACAGTGGGAGAAGGGTAGTTAAGTGTAAATGGGGGTCTCCAATCCTAGTGCCTCTCCCATGAATTTATTAGAAAACAACTCATCATGGTAGAGCTTGACATGTGGATATATTAGCATGCAATAAAGGACGGAGAATTAATGACCCTCTTCATTCCCTCCTTGTATGTTATATCGCCGATGGTGAAGTTAATATCCAAGGTAATGAGTGGCTCTCCAATTCATTGTGGGATAGTCAATTTTATTGAGGGCTATTCACAAATTATTATTTGTAATTTGGCTATGGTGGATTGCGTTTTAGTTCCATTTTTTGGATTAGGGTGAGCACTAGAGTTCAGAGCGAGGAGATGATACTTCACCTTGTAGATTCTTCGATGGTCATGGCTCAATGTAGGAGAAAATGGTGTATAATGTGTGAGTTGTTTGGGGTATGAAGGCATATACAGGTTCTGAAGAGAGGAATTGTGGAGGCTTAGAAAGATGTGACCAAGGCATCCCTGCATTGGAGTGACTAACATTCTGCATGGGAAAAAACTCTAAAAACTTATGCCCAAGAGTGGATAAGTCATGTAATTCAAATGGGGGCACAAATCCATGTCCTAAGAGACAAGGATAATGGAATGAAGACCCATATGTAGGCTCGAGAGGAAAATTACTTATTAATGGTTGAAAAGTTGGGGTCAGCGACAACCATGGTCGAGAACGTAGAGTAGAAGTTGTGTATTGCTCCATTTGGAAATTAGTCACATTCTCCACTAGGCTTATCACTCATGCTTCGAGAGGTTAAACAATTAGGAATTTGAAAGCAACAGTGATAGACATCCATCAAGTAGCCTAGCCAAATTTGGAAGGAGATCACCTAGGTTCAACTAAAAACCTATAGGTTCCTAAAAGGATCCTTTGTGGCCCGAAATTTTATTTTTCCCTTAATTTTAACATGTTCTATATATTTTGATTTGTGTCTGGAAAATATATAAGGAAATACACTTACCATAGAAGGGTATATAATGGTTGGTTAAATTATATAGTGACTCTATTTTTTCCAGTCTTGGACATTTAGTGCTCAATGGAAGCCTACCTCAAGAAATACACATTAGAGAACACAAATCTCCTTGAGTGAATCTTTAAGGAATATGTCATTTGATTGTGCTATTAAGGTTTTGTGTGGGTCTCTAAGCAAATATATTATTTGATTATTGTAACACCTTGTTTCCCCCAGTCTGTAAAAATAACTATATTGGCCAAGAACTATGGAAAACTCAAAGATGTGAATGGTTGACTTGACGGACCTTTGTATAAAAAGTCGATGAATGTAAATTATGTTATGAATATGTGTTGCATGAATGCTGGGAGGGGGATGTGCTAAAATAGACCACAATGGATAATGAGAGGTGGTGGAAGGGACCTGGAATGGTTGTGTTAACTTCCACCGAGCCAGTATTGTACTAGTTTATACTTGCTCACAAACCAAAGAAGCTCTCTAATCCTAGAATGGATTTCTCGTCAGATTGGTAGGTGGGGAGGATTCTCAATATTTAATGAGGGGATGGGGGTGAACCACCCATCCATAACAACCCTCAGACCTGACCACAGATGGAGGAATTCACGCCACACGCAACCTTGCAGAAAAAAAATGGCAAGAGAGGAAATGTGGTAAGGGAGAGAGCAATGCGTGCGACGGGGATTGCGAAAGAGACTGGAGAAACCCTAGAAACACAAGGAGTTCTGAATACCAGGAGAAGGAGAGTAACCTTCATCCTGGATTATCTTCCTGCATTAGGAGAAGGAGAGTAACCTTCGTCCTTGATTTCTGTTGAGCTGGAAGTAGGAGGTTGAACCTCAAAGCATCATGGTCTAGCTCGGGGGTGGCTAGTGGTAAATCTGTTTGGAGTCACTGAGCCTACGGTTGGGTGGAAACGAGCACCCCTCTCAGTAGTTGCATCATGCCTAGTAGATCTGATAAGTGTTTTATACCTTGTATTTTGAACTGAATATCATGAATACATGCTTATGTTTATATGCCCATAATAATTTATGTGTACAATGATTGCCTAGTGTGTTAGACTGGAAATAAGGGATGCCTGTGTATGCTTACATGCCATAATCAGTTTCTGTACAAAGGATTAAAGTTTGGGTGTGAATTCTCTCCACTGAGAAATGTCTTGTTTTCTTAACTCTCGTAATGTTTCGGGAAGGAGAAGTTGAATTTTGTGATTCAAGCTCAGAAGGGATAGCGAGCCCAATTGTAGAAAGAGAGAATACCCTATCATTTGGTAGACGAATGGTCGAAATCCTTTCGAGAATACCCCAGATCTGTCGAAACGAATGGATCTAGAGAAGGAGCGTAGGCGTTAACACCTCGACCCTTTCAACCTTTGCATGTAGCGATGGGATCCCAGACCGTAGATCCAAGGATCTAACAAAGCCCCATTGACCGTCGATCTTAGCCTTTGTATAGGAAGGAGAGTAGCATTTCGTTGACTCGTAACTTGGAGTGGTCAAGGGTAGGGCTACATGAACTCACGATTCACGAGATCGTGATGTGATCGTGACCGTTGGATCCAAGGCACGGGAGAACCGTTGGATCAGAACTTTCGTGGTTATCACCTATCGGGGGTTAGAAACTTGAGGGAGTTTCTTTTCGATTGTTGAATTCACGAAGTGTCGAGCATCGAGGGCTCGTGAAAACACGTGACCCATCCGTAAGTGGGGACCGTGTGGTTGACAGGTGGTGTAACAACAAGCGCCCAAAGAAAGGTGGAAATAGGTGACAGGTGATGGACACATGTCGCCTGGGAAGGAGTCAACCCATTGTTGACTTATCATATCTCTGGAACTCGCGAAGGAGGAGCATGAGGGCTCAACACTCCAACTCGTGAAGTCAGGAGATGCGAGTAGCGCTATTATTTAGCCTAGGAAGTGGGTAACCGATGGTGGACATGTGTCACACTGGGAAAGAGTCAACCCACTGTTGACTTATCGTGGCTTGGGGTTTCCCAGGATGAAGAAGTTGCACCTTGATTGCTAAGGCTGCAAAATGCCGAGAGCCGAGGTCTTGTGCGATGGGCGACATCGACACAACTTGTGAGCAGAGTATAGTGGGGTTAAAAAGTGGCGTGTGCGCATCGTTTTGGCAGAGTCCATGCAACATTTACCTCTCGCGTCTCAGGGATTCACAAAGGAGGAGCACAAGAGCTCAACACCTCAACTAGCGAGGTTGCGAGTGGTGCTACTGTTTGGCCTAGCCTATGGTTACATGTAGCAGGCACTAGTGAGGAGGGAGCCATACCCGTATAACATCTCGGGTATCGGTGTTTGGAGAAAGGGGAGTTGAGAGTCTTGATTCCCGACTCGCGAGATGCGAAAGGCGCTTGCACTAAGGCCAAATTGTGGTCGTTTGGAGGAGGATAAGGAAAGAGAGGGTCTATGCTAGGCCCCATAGAATTCTCGAGGATGTTGTTCCTCGAAGAAAAAGACGAAAAATCTAAATTTTTGTAGTGGGTGCATGACAAATTGATATCAAAGCATGGTTACAACACTTAGTCTACTTGGGCTCATGAACAAGTTGCATAGAAACTCCATTTGAGGTACTCTTAAAAGGAGTAACCCTCTATCTTAACCCCCTTTAGCAAAATCCAAAGTTAAGAATGAAAATTCCTATTGTGTGTATGCATTTCAAAAATATGAATTATGCACTGATTGTGAATGAATATAATGTTGACTAACAATTAGTGTTTTTCTTGCACAACAAGAGGACGATCAACCATGGGAAACTGCAGACGCATAGAATGGTGGCGCACCACGAAGTGGGGGATGCCTCCCACAACAGAGACGAAGAGTCTAATGAAAGGAGAGTGGTAGAGACCCCTCCCAATCTAGCTGAGATTGTGAGAAGCCTCATGGTCAAACTACAGAGCTACAAGGATGACAATGAGAGGCTGATAAAAGAGCAAGAGAAGCAAACATCAATGCAGTCTTGTTGCAGAGTTTATCCGACATACAAAGACAATTGCAGCATGAACCTGACACTAGTCACACGGACCGACGACAGACAAAGAGAAGTCGAAGTCCACCTGAGATACAGAAACATGGTATTTTAAGTGGCCACACTAGGAAGAGCACCTCAAGAAAGGTTCACCCTAGAGATAAGGGACAAGCGTCGGACGATTCCTATGGAAAGGAAACTGGTGACTCAGAGGGATCTTCTAGTAGCATAACTAGTTCTTATTCCTAAAGAAAACGGAAGAAGCAAAAGCATTCCAAAAGTCACAATCTCAAAGAATTCAAGAAGGCCAAACCACCCTCTTTCGACGGTGAAATAAAGAAAGGAGAGGAAGCGGAGGCCTAACTGCTTGGACTAAAGAAGTATTTTACAGTCCATGACTTCTCAGAAAACTTGAAGGCTCGAGTAGCCACTTTCAACTTGAATGGAAAGGCTTCCATTTGGTGGGAAGACCTTAAGAATGTAAAAGGGATTCATGAAGAGGACCTATATTGGGAACGGTTTGAGAAATAATTCAGAAAGAAGTATCTATCGGAAAAGTATTTCGATGAAAATACTAAAGAATTCTATGAACTTAAACTGGGGCAATGCACCATAGAGGAATATGTTAGCAGATTCCTCGAATTGTTGAGGTATGTACCCTATATAAAAGTAGAGAAGGCAAAGGTGCAATGATTCATCAGTGGAATACCTAAGAACTATCATAACAGGATTGAGTTTGATGAGCCAAAGACCCTAGAAGACACTATCCGAAAGGCAATATATTGTTACGAACAGCTGGGGCATCGAACAAAACCTCACAAAAACTGGAAGCAGAAGAATACTTTGGGATTCCAGAAAAAGGGGTTTAAATCCCCAAGATTTAAAAACTATAAGAAGGAGTCAAGGATGAGCTTCCCAACCCGAAGTGTACACCAACAAAATTTCCCCTCCCAAAGTGGAAATAAACCTTCTGGATCTACCCCAGGAAAGTGTTAAGGTCCTAACCCGCACATAGGTATATCAATGTATTCGGATGTAATAAAGGTCAATATTAATAAGACCTTTCAATAAAATAGAATAAGGCGGATGTAAGAAGACTTAATAGAAGCTTCCGCTTCTAGAAGGATCTTCCTCTAGATGCTTCTCTTAATAGACATAGTTA
>ML779640.1:817651-831594 GCA_009831015.1 Picea engelmannii | reverse complement strand
GAATAGAGAGGAACATGAGGAACATCTTAGACTTGTGCTTCAAGTGTTAAGAGAACATCATCTCTATGCCAAATTTAGCAAGTGAGACTTTTTCCAGAAGCAAATACATTACTTGGGCCATGTCATATCTGAAGAAGGAGTAGTAGTAGACCCTGACAAGACCAGGTCTATCATGGAATGGCCTACCCCAAAGGATGTTTCAGATATCAGATCCTTTATGGGCTTAGCAGGATACTATAGGAGATTTATAAAAGGATTCTCCAAGATTGGTTTTCCAATCACTGCCCTCCAGAAGAAGGGAGCTAAATTCACGTGGACACAAGAATGTGAAGAAATATTTCAATCCCTAAAACATTTACTGACCCACGCACCCGTGTTGAAGATCGTCGATCCTGAAGCTGACTTCCTCGTGTGCACATATGCCTGCAAGGAAGGGCTTGAAAGAGTCCTTATGCAAGGAGGAAGTGTATTCTGCTATGAATCCCGAAAATTGAATGAGCACAAAGTCAACTATGTGACCCATGATCTAGAACTGGCCGCCATAGTGCACGCCTTAAAAATGTGGAGGCATTACCTCCTGGGAAGAAAATTTGTACTTATGACAGACCACTGTGGATTGTGATATCTATTTGACCAACCAAAACTCAATGCTAGACAAGCTAGGTGGATGGCCCTTCTTAGTGAGTTTGATTTCGAAATCAAACATATCAAGGAAAAGGAAAATAAGGTGGTCGATGCCCTTAGTAGAAGTATGAAAACAATTCATCTGGCAACAGTGAGCACCTGCGAGACGAATGTCAAGGAAAGAGTCAGGAATGCACAAAAAATAGACACATTCTTCCAGACCGTGACCTCATACCTGGAGCAAGAACCCATAGGAATAAAGTATGAAGGATACCAGATGATAGATGGAGGTCTGCTAAATTACAAAAAAAGATTGTAT
Organism: Picea engelmannii; assembly: GCA_009831015.1. Classification (NCBI taxonomy): domain Eukaryota; kingdom Viridiplantae; phylum Streptophyta; class Pinopsida; order Pinales; family Pinaceae; genus Picea; species Picea engelmannii. The sequence continues at coordinate 830,651 of ML779640.1, read as the reverse complement.
ATTCCAGAATGTGATGACTTGAAGAGGTTCATAATGGATGAACTACATAAAAAACCATATATTGGTCATCCCAGATACCAGAATATGATCACAGCCACCAGGAAACAATTCTATTGGTCTGGGTTGAAGAAAGACATAGCTGAGTACTTAGCCAAATGCATAGAATGCCAACAGGTTAAAGAAGAACACCGACACCCAGTAGGATTATTACAACCTCTACCAATCCCAGAATGAAAGTGGGAAACCATTTCCATGGACTTCATCACCAGATTACCAACATCGACCAAACAGAATGACGCCATCATGGTAGTGGTGGATAAATTGAGCAATTCTGCCCATTTTATCCCCATCAAATTGACTTGCAAGGCAATAGATATCGCCAGCATATTCATGAAGGAGATATTCAGACTACATGGTATGCCTAAAGAGATCGTGTCAGACAGAGACATGAAATTTACTTCCAACTTCTAGAAATCCTTGATGGTTGGTCTAGAGTCCAAATTACTGTTCATCACTGCCTATCATCCTCAAACCGATGGACAGATGGAAAGAGTGAACCAAATATTGGAATACATGCTAAGAATGCATGTAATGCATCAACCCAAGAAGTGGGAAGATTTCCTGCCACTGGTGGAATTCACCTACAACAATGGCTACCAAGAATCCCTGAAGATGAGCCCTTTCGAAGTCCTCTATGGTAGACTGTGCAATACTCTAGTTAGTTGGAGTAATCCCGTGAACAGAGTTACTATTGGACCTGACATGTTGAAAGAAATGGAACAACAAGTGACTCAGATAAAACAAAATCTAAAGGTCGCTCGGAACAGACAAAAAAGTTACGCTGACCGAAAGAGAACTCTGAGAGAATTCAAGACGGGAGACCACATATATCTCAGAGTTAAGCCCAGGAAGAGTTCCCTGAGGATGGGAGCTTGTGCCAAGTTGGCACCTTAGTATTTTGGACCCTTTGAAGTTCTAGATCGAGTGGGACCTGTAGCCTATAGGCTAGCACTTCCTCCCATAGTAAAAGCACATAATGTTTTCCATGTTTCATTATTGAAGAGATATGTGCATGATTCTAATCATATTATTGATTGGTCTGTGATCCAGGTGGAACCAGAGGGATAATTCTTTCCAGAACCTTAATGCATATTGGATAGAAAGGAAACCCCACTCAGGAACCGAACCATCGCACAGGTCAAGGTGCAGTGGAAACATTTTGGCCCAGATGAGGCTACAAGGGAAATGGAAGATGCCATGAAACATGCATATCCAATTTTGTTTACTTCTGAGCATAAACGTCCTATTGATAGATAGAACATAGAGAATGATGTTCCTTTAGGGGGAGGGAATTGTAACAACCTATTTCCCCCAGTCTGTAAAAATAACTATATTGGCCAAGAACTATGGCAAACTCAAAGATGTGAATGTTTGACTTGACAGACCTTTGTATAAAAGGTCGATGAATGTAAATTATGTTATGAATATGTATTGCATGACTACTGGAAGGGGGATGTGCTAAAAGAGACCACAATGGCTAATGAGAGGTGGTGGAAGGGACCTAGAATGGTTGTGTTAACTTACACCGAGATAGTACTGTACTGGTTTATACTTGCTCACAAACCAAAGCAGCTCTCTGGTCCTAGAATGGATTTCTTGTCAGATTGGTAGGTGGGGAGGCTCCTCAAGAGTTAATGAGGGGATGGGGGTGAACCGCCCTCTGTAACAGCCCTCAGACCTGACCACGGACGGCGGAATTTGTGTCACACACAACCTTGCAGACAAAAATTGGCAAGAGAGGAAATGTGGTAAGGGAGAGAGCAGTGCATGCGATGGGGATCGCGAAAGAGACTGGAGAAACCCTAGAAACGCAGGGAGTTCTGAATACTAGGAGAAGGAGAGTAACCTTCATCCTGGATTATTTTCCCGCATCAGGAGAAGGAGAGTAACCTTCGTCCTTGATTTTTTTTGAGCTGGAAGTAGGAGACTGAACCTCAAAGCATTGTGGTCTAGCTCGGGGGTGGCTAGTGGTAAATCTGTTTGGAGTCACTGAGCCTACAGTTGGGTGGAAACGAGCACCCCTCTCAGCAGTTACATCATGCCTGGTAGATCTGATAAGTGTTTTATACCTTGTATTTCGAACTAAATATCATGAATACATGCTTATGTTTATATGCCCATAATAATTTCTGTGTAGAATGATTGCCTGATGTGTTAGACTGGAAATAAGGGATGTTGGTGTATGCTTACATGCCATAATCGGTTTCTTTACAAAGGATTAAGGTTTGGGCATGAATTCTCTCCACTGAGAATCGTCTTGTTTGCTTAACTCTCGTAATGTTTCGGGAAGGAGAAGTTGAATTTCGTGATTCAAGCTTAGAAGGGATAGCGAGCCCAATTATAGAAAGAGAGAATACCCTATCATTTGGTAGACGAACGGTCGAAATCCTTTCGAGAATACCCCAGATCTGTCGAGACCGATGGATCTAGAGAAGGAGCACATGCGTTAACACCTCGACCCTTTCAGCCTTCGCATGTAGTGATGGGATCCTGGACCGTAGATTCAAGGATCTGACAGAGCCCTATTGACCATCGATCTTAGCCTTTGTATAGGCAGGAGAGTATCATTTCGTTGACTCGCGACTTGGAGTGGTCAAGGGTAGGGTTGCATGAACTCACGATTCACGAGATCGTGATGTGATCGTGACCATTGGATCCAAGGCACGGGAGAACCGTTGGATCATAACTTTCGTGGTTATTGCCTATCGGGGGTTCGAAACTTGAGGGAGTTTCTTTTTTATTGTTGGATTCGTGAAGTGCCGAGCACCGAGGGCTCGTGCAAACATGTGACCCATTCGTAATTGGGGACCACGTGGTTGATAGGTGGCGTAACAACAAGCGCCCAGAGAAAGGTGGGAACGGGTGACAGGTGATGGACACATGTCTCCTGGGAAGGAGTCAACCCATTGTTGACTTATTGTATCTCGGGAACTCGCAAAGGAGGAGCATGAGGGTTCAACACTCCAACTCACGAAGTCGCGAGATGTGAGTAGCGCTAGTATTTAGCCTAGGAAGCGAGTAACTGGTGGTGGACACGTGTCACACTGGGAAAGAAACAACCCACTGTTGACTTATCGTGGCTTGGGGTTTCGTAGGATGAAGAAGCTGCACCTTGATCGCTAAGGCCGCAAAACGTCGAGAGCCGAGGTCTCATGCAATGGGTAGCAGCGACACAGCTCATGAGCAGAGTATAGCGGGGTTGACAAGTGGCGTGTGCACGTTGTTTTGGAAAAGTCCATGAAACATTGACCTCTTGTGTCTCGAGGATTAGCGAAGGAGGAGCACGAGAACTCAACACCTCAACTGGCGAGGTTGCGAGTGGTGCTAGTGTTTGGCCTAGCCTACTGTTACATGTAGCAGGCGCTAGTGAGGAGGGAGCCATACCCGTATAGCATCTCGGGTATCAGTGTTTGGAGAAAGGGGAGTTGAGCGTCTTGATTTTCGACTCGCGAGATGCGAAAGGCGCTTGCGCTAAGGCCAGCTTGTGGTCATTTGGAGGAGGATAAGGAAAGAGAGGGTCTGCGCTAGGCCCCATAGAAGTCTCGAGGATGTTGTTCCTCGAAGACAAAGACGAAAAATCTAAATTGTTGTAGTGGGTGTGTGACAGTTATGAAGATGAGTGAATCTATCCATTGAGATTATTGAGTAGAATCTAAAGCATATTATCTCCTTTCTTTGTTGCATCTAATTGAACTGAGTAGAGAATGTAGATCTCCTTGAGAAGTTCCAACTATATTAATATCAAGAGGGTTTGAGCATATCTCTAAGCAGATCTAACATGTGGTTGTGAATTTGAGTGGAATATTATGGATCTATTGAGGGATTATTGAGCAGAATCTAAAGAAGATTACCTTCTTCCTTAGTTACATATGATCAAACCACATAGAGAATGCAAATCTCCTTGAGAAGTTACAACAATATCAATGTTAGAGTTTTGAGTGGATCTTTGAGCATATCTATCATCTAATAATGAGTTTAAGTGGATTTATCCAATGATATTACTATAGATATGTTGAGAGATTATATTGAGCAAAATCTAAAGTGAATCAAGAGACACAAAGTGAGACTTAATCAGGTGCACAAGTTCCTTCTCCTAGTCTTAGTTCACTTCTTTCTATTTCTTTATTTTGATATGACCAATAAACAACTGGAATCGAGGAAAAAAATTGTTGAAGAAATTATAATTTTAAGTCCTCCAATTACCTAACTAAAAGCAATGAACCGACAAATAGATATATAGACTGCAAACTAATAGTTAAATTAATGGCACGTAAATTCAAACAGGAAGGTTCAGTAGCATTGGCAAAGCATAATGGATCCCAACGATCTGAAGCATTTGTAATTACTTTTACATATAATGGTTTATATTATGTATAATTTAGAATTCACCATAAACATAAGTCATACTTATAATGACTTATAAGCATAATGGCCTATATTATATAGTATTATGCAAAGTGGTTACTTTACACATTAATTCTGTAAATTTAAAAATAAAAATAAAAATATGGCATTCACTTATGACCACTTGGTTATGAGTAAGATGCACTTCAGATTAAGAAAAGTTTGTTTAAGTATTTTCAATTTCTAATCAAATCCATAAAAAATCTATAAAACAAATACATACATCTATAACAATGTGTTTTTCTCATATTTTTCTATAACAATTTTTCAATAAATAACAGATTTATGACAACAATAATAATAAATATATAATTTAAAGTTCATTATGAACATTTATAACTGTTAAAGAATAGCAAATTCATGACAATGTTTCCTTCTAACATTTTTCTATAACAATTTTTCAATAAATAACATATTTATGACAACAATAATAATAAATATATAATTTAAAGTTCATTATGAACATTTATAACTATTAATGAATAGCAAATTTACGACAATGTTTCCTTCTCACATTTTTCTATAACAATTTTTCAATAAATAACAGATTTATGACAACAAAAATAATAAATATATAATTTAAAGTTCATTATGAACATTTATAACTATTAATGAATAGCAAATTTATGACAATGTTTCCTTCTCATATTTTTCTATAACAAATTTTCAATGAATAACAAATTTATGACGAAAATAATAATAATAAATATATAATTTAGAGCTCATTATGAACATTTATAACTGTTAACAACAAAAATAATAAATATATAACTGTTAACAACAAAAATAATAAATATATAATTTAGAGCTCATAATAAACATTTATAACAATAATAATAAATGTATAATTTACAGCTCATTATGAATATTTATAACTGTTTGTGAGCATAATAATCTATACTATATAACATTATTCACAACCCTTATACATGTTAGTTTTGAAAAATCTCAAGCAATTAAGAAAAAGATTTTATGAACACTTAGATATAGGCAAAATGCAATACAACATTAAAACTATTTGCAATTTGCAATAAGATCCATGAAAGGTTCATAGAACAAGTGCATGCCTATGGAACAAGCACTTGTTTCTACCCTTATACATGTTAGTTTTGAAAAATCTCAAACAATTAATAAAAATATTTTATGGACACCCATACATGAACAAAATGCAACTCAACTTTAAAATTATTTGCAATTTGCAATAAGATCCATGAAAGGCCTATGGAACAAGAATTCGTTTCTATAGCAATGTTTCTTCTCCATTTTTCTTGTTTATGATAATTATGTTAAATCACTACAACACATTTTGAGATAGATTCAAAATTTTTTGAGATAAATTTAACAATTTTTGAGATAGATTCAACAAAGTTTTACAATGGTTTGAAAAAAAATTGTTTTGATTAGATTAATGATTCAAATTTAAAAAATGATGAATAAAAATTATTCAAACATTTAAGACTAAAGTAGTCACTGATTGTTTTCACAATGCTTGAAATTGGGATGGCTAAGAAACTAAAATTGAATAACTCCTGAACATCCATGTACGAGATGTAAAAAAGTTAAATTGACCTAAAAAAATGAGAATGAGAAGAACAATAAGAATAACCACAAAGACCGAATAACCACAAAGACCAGACCTCTGAAATTACATTATAATCACAAAGACCACACCTGTAAAGCTGCCTTTCTTGGTTTTTTGAAATAGAGACTTTCTGAAAATACATTTCTTAAATCATCAAAAATCCAAATCAAAACCTATGTTTTAAACTGCAACTTACACAAATTTAAATTCATTGTAATACAAAAAAGATGAGAAAAATGACTTTATTGTCCAATCATCAACACCCATGTCCATTGTCAAACTGAAGATCAAAATCATCAATGCCCATGCCCATGCCCATTAATTCCCAAAACATCTCCAAAGTCTTTCTGGAACATTCTTGATGTATACATAAATCCCCAAAATCTTCCCTCCCTAGAACGTTTTGGCTACCACCAGTAAGTCCCCATGTCCCAAGAAAGTCCCCAACAGGTTGGAGAAATTTCCCATGGTTACCCAAATCCCCCAAACACCAGAACAGATAAAAACTCAATATCCAAGATATCCTTAGAATTGAACAAGGTTTAAGGAATGTAACGACATATTGGATTCAATTCGGTGAAGAGAGATGAAAAGAAAGCATGTTGACCATTAAAAACAAGCTAACTCCCTACTGGATAGTCTGAGAAACCATTTCTCCAATCCACCTACTATTTAGGAATAAATGACACGGATTTATTGCATAGCCATTATTGTGTGTTTCTATCGTAGTCCAATTTCGTAAACAAGTGTAAATGAGTACACAGAATAACTCATATATGCAACATAAGTTGTTCCCAAAGTTGTATAAAGTTTTGCATTTTATAGTTGTATAGATAAAGCATTTTTATGTAACAGAAAAGAAAATTTATGATCTGATATATATTTAGAAATTAAACAAAAAAAAATCAAATAAAATTGGTTAAGTTGGGTCTTGATTTGTTGTATTTCAGATTCTATGTTATCCATTCGCCTCTCAAAGTCCCCCAACCTATTATCCATTTGCTTCTCAAAGTCCCTGCTTGCCAAATGGTTAAAAGCCAGATTGTTTGCCTAAGTAATCTCCTAACTACTGCAAAGTGCATGCCTAATTTCGTTCCATGAAGGCTCCGTAGGCAAAGGGGCCAAAAAACCTCGCTGCAAAGAACTAAAAACTGCCAAACCTTTTTCAAAAAACAAAAATGGTGAGAGAACCCTGCTAGAACCGTGCAGAACTATAGAGCCAATGAGATTAAACGCTTTCTTTAGGATGAGCACACCAAATAAGTTGCCACTGCTGCCTGCAGACAGGTTTTACTTGGAAATAATGGAGCAAGATTTAGTTGCAAGAGATAGTTACGTAAAAGATTAGTAGTCAATAGATAGTTGTGTAGTTGAAATCTACTTCACTTAATGTAGATCCTAATTTGTTATAGTTTGTTGTAACCTATTAAGTAGAATAGTTTCCTATCTAATAATGTAATCAGTTCTCATTCAATAATATAGATTATGAGCGTTGCCTCACTTGTGTTTATTCTTGCCAAATTCTAAATTGATATCAAAACCACGGAAGTGAAGAACCACAGAAGAAAGGTGCGTCAATTTCTAAAAATCCACAAGTCCCTGGAAGAGTGCGACGACATACTACTCAAACTTTACATGCCTTTGAAAAACTCAAATTTCTGCACTCCAACTATATATTACAGTGCGAAAATATTTAAAGATACCCGCAAAAATATTTAAAGATACCCGCACTCCAAGTGAATCGAGAGGTGCGGACTCGCCGCACTCTAATGGTTGCGTGAGGTGCAGAAACACGTGTGTTCGAGCTGGAGAAGAGACGCGATCCGTTGTGTAAGCTCATTATTTTGCTGAGTCGTTGGGTTCTTGAGGAGGACGCATGGGTTCTTGAGAGAGCCGCCCCAAATTTTTTTTATTGCTGAGTTGCGCGCCATTGAAGAGAGGGCCGTGAGAAAATCCGCGAGTTTTGGTAAAGCGTGAGGACGGGTAGAGGGCCGTGAGAAAATCCGCGAGTTTTGGTAAAGCGTGAGGACGGGTAGAGGGCCGATCCACCATTCTTCGCAAATCAGATCTGCTGCATGTCTCCAGTGCTGCGACAGTCGACTCCCGTGATTGCATTCGCTGACAATCGACTCCCGTGATTGCAGAGAGCAATCATTCAGAGTGCAAAACGCAGAGTTAAGTTTATGCGTTGATCATCCTCCCTTCACGATTTATTTATGCATGTTTTTATTTTTATTTTAAAAAGGGATTATGAGATTTCTTATGCATATGAGGAAGGGGTTATATTTTAGATCACTTTATAAATAGTGAGGTGGAGTGGAGTTATGAATGGATCTTTATGCACGTTTTTATTTTTATTTAAGAAGAGATTATGCGATTTCTTATGCATAGGAGGAAGGGGTTATATTTTAGATCACTTTATAAATCGTGAGGTGGATTGGAGTTATGAATGAATGCACGATCATAAATAATGAGTGGATATTTAAAGGTGGATATAATTGCGTATTAAAAAAAAAAAAAGTTTATTTTTAAGGAATTTAATTATTAAGGTGTGGTATGATTTCATATTATTTTAAAGGAATTTATATGAAGTGGTGTTAAGGGTTTTTTTGAGGGTGAGTTTGTGGTACGAATGGAGTGATGTTAAAGTTTCTTTTTTAAAGTTTTCTTATATATATTTTTAATAAAGTTAAAAGATGAGGTAGAGTCAGATTGGTGGATCCGAAGGCAGAGTGACGGACTGCTCAGCACTCAACGAAAAGTTGCATATCCTTGGTGATTCACTTGCAGAGAATATCTTGCAGCGATGACGAATCCGCTGGCAGAGACCTACCTCAACGAAGTCAACAAGTTAGATGGATCGAATTTCATTAACTGGAAATTCAGATGCAGAACCTGATGGAAGGGTACGGTGTCTGGACCATTGCGAAGGGAACTGAAGTGAAACCTGTTACGACTGCAGGTGCAACAACAACACAGAGCCAAGATTGGGAGAAGCGCGAAAACAAGGCCAAGGTATTGTTGTGTATGTCTGTTAAAGATTTCATAATTCTACATATTAGAGAAGCTAATACCTCTGCTGAAACGTGGACAATACTTAAAGCCTTGTATGAAACTAGCAACACAAATCGTATTCTATTCCTGAAAACTAAATTGCTAGGCATTAAGATGGATGGAAATGAATCTGTTAGTTCATGTTTAGGTCATATTAAAGAGGTGAAAGACAAGTTAGGAAATATAGGGGAAACAGTTTCCAATACTGATCTTGTCACTATTACCTTAAATGGTATGCTAGAAGATTATCAAATGTTCATAATAGGTCTCGCAGCAAGGGAGAAACCTCCTACTTTTGAAGAACTGATGGATATTTTGTTGCAAGCGGAAGAGAGGCACAGGAATCTGAAGTCTCAGAATAAAGATTTGGCACTGTGGTCAAATAAGAGATCTGCGAGAGGGAGATCAGGAGAAAGAGGCAGAGGAGGCAGTTCATTGCAGAGAAGACAATCTCCAAGGCCAAATCAAGGTATGCAATCTAACAGGAATGAGTCAAAGAGTTGTTTTTATTGTGGTCGACCTGGACATATTGTTAAAGACTGTAATACGAAGAAGAGTGATGAAGCTAGGAATAAACCTAGAACACATTCAGGTCATTATGCAGAAAAATATTCAAATCGTGATCTCAGATTGTTTATTGCTAGTGATGATATTGATGAACCCCCAAATTTTGATTCATAGGATCTTAGGTTGTTTGTGTCTAACGCTACTTTATCTGCTGAAATAGATGATTTTGATGCCTAGTTTGTGGATTCCAGAGCATTAGTACATATGACATGTAATAAGATGTGGTACACTAATTTTAAAGAAACACAGAATGGAACCAACATATATCTTGGACATGACCGTGCTCATTAGATCAAGGGATATGGAGACATTCCTGTGACATTGTCGAATGGTACTATTCGTCACATTTGTAATGTTGTTTATGTACCAGGGATAAAGAAAAATTTGATCTCTATGTCCACCATCACAGATCAGAACTTGAAGGTTGAATTCTTCAAGAATTATTGCATAGTGAAGGATCTGTTGGACCAATTCAAAACTGTTGCAACGGGAGTCAGAGCAGGAGTCCTATACAAACTTGATGTTACTAGCAAAGCACATCACGCACTGACTTATGCAACTATGCCAACATAGATTCTTTGGCATCAAAGGTATGGACACATCAATCGTCCCGATTTATTTTACAGAAAAAGAATATGGTTGAAGGAATTCCCATGTTAAAAAATGAGAATGTTGCTTGTGATGGATGTGCATTAGGAAATATGCACAAAGATGAATTCCCCACTAATCTTGATAGGAAAAAGAGAGATGTATTAGATCTTGTACATATTGATGTTTGTGGGCCTATGCAGACTAGGTCTTTAGGAGGTGCATTTTACTTTCTGTTATTTATTGATGATTGCACGAGATACACATGGATTTACTTCCTTAGAAGAAAAAGTGATGTTTTTTAGTACTTTAAGGAATTCAGAACCATGGTGGAAAACTAGACAGGAAAATTCATCAAAATCCTCCATTCAGATCAAGGGGGAGAGTATAAATTAGGGGACTTCATCAAATATTGCAAAGATCATGGAATAGTACAACAGTTTATAGTACCTCACACTCCACAACATAATGGAGTCACTGAAAGGAAAAAAAGAACTCTGGTAGAGTGTGCCCGCAATATGATGAAAGGTAAGAATCTCTCAAATGCATTTTGGTTGAAGCCATAAATACTGTAGTTTAGTTAAAGAATAGAAGTCCAACAAGGTGTCTTGAAAAAGTTAGTCATTTTGAAGCCTTGTATGGTTTCAAACCTGTAGTTCATAATTTGAAAGTATTTGGGTGTAAGGCCTTTTTTCATATTCCAAAGTAGAATAGGAAGAAATTGGATGCTAAAGCCATTAAATGTATTTTCATAGGGTATTGTTTTGAATTCAAAGCATACAAATTGTTTGATCCTTCTACTCACAAAGTATTTGCAAGTAGAGATGTATTTTTCCATGAGAATGAAGTAGGAAATCATGATAATAACATTCATGAGGAATGGCATAGACTTCTTGATAAAGGAGTTAAAGAAGAGTAGCAACAACCACGACCGCAGCAACACCAACAACAAGAAGGACTCAGTGATATGGATACTTCAAGAAATCATAGTTCACCTAGAGCTGAAGACATATCATCACAAAGTGGGGAGGAAGATAATCAGACGAGAAGATCTTTACGACAGGTTTGGCTCCCTGAGAGGTATAAAGACTATGCCCTAATGAGTAGCATTTCAAATGTCATAGAACCCATGAGTTTTAATGAAGCAAATGAACATGATGAATGGTGAAATGCAATGGAGGAAGAATATGAATCTATAATGAAAAATGATACTTGAGAATTGACTGAATTGCCTAAACATAAGAATCTCATTAGATGCAAATGGATATACAAATCCAAGTTTAAATCAGATGGTAGTATAGGCAAATATACGGCTAGATTGGTTTTAAAGGGGTATTCACAAATAGAAGGTATTGATTATGCTGAAACATTTGCACCAGTAGCTAAATTGAATATTATCAGATTGTTAATTGCTTTAGCTACAAAGTACCATTGAAAGCTACACCAACTAGATGTTAAATATGCATTTTTGAATGGTGAGTTAAAGAAGGAGGTTTGCCTTACTCAACCTAAAGGGTTTGTGGAACATGGGCAAGAACACTTAGTGTGTAAGTTAAAGAAAGCATTGTATGGACTAAAAAAAACACCTAGGTCATCATATGAGAAGATAGAATCTTTATTTCTTCAACGGGGCTTTATGAGGAGCAAAAGTGATCTGAATATGTATACCAAATTTGATGAGAAGGGGTATAGAGTGTAGAAATTTCAATACAAATTAAGTATTTCCTTCGATTCTCCTGATCTAACAATTATACGCCACTGTTAAATACAGAATCGCTTCTACTATTATTCTTGCAGAAAATTAAACCATGATCACAACCACAATCACACAGTGAAATATCAAGAACACATAACACAGAAGTTTTACCGGAAAAGCATGAAGCTAAAAACCCCACTATCATATATTATGTATATCATGAATCATGAAACAATCTCATACAAAACTCTAATCTAAGAGCTCTCAGTACAATACAATCGTCTCACACTGTCATACACAAATCAACAAATACACATGTCAATTCTCCGTGTCCAGACAGCCTGCCTCCTCTGCACAATCCCTGCAATTCGAATTCTCACAATGATTATTTACAAATTGCCTAGTTTTCACATGCTCATAATCATATCCATTGCATGTGCGATCAAATCACAACTGATAGCCAAACTGTCTCTTTCACCTATTATCTCAACTAGGTCTCCACTGGATCTGACATGCATGTAGTTAACCGTGACGAATCTTCAGTTGCATTTGAGTTCACTGATTAACTGAACTCTCACTAGTGCATGTTTAGTTACAACTAGTACAACTAATCTTAACTCACTTAACTACACTTATAGTTCTGTTACAAATCCTGTTGATTAAGATTGATTGTCATTGATGTCAACCCTTGAAGAAAGACCCGTAGCACAAAGTTTTGGGTAATGGACCCAATAGTGTTTGATGTAAATATGAATCATTATTGTTTTTTCATGGTTGATAAGAAGTAAATATGGATGAACTCCAAAGTGGTCCCCTTATGGTGAAAGCCCTCACGAGAAGACGTTTTGTGGAGTAAGAGAACCCATGCTTAATTATGGAATAATGAGATGAAGGAAAGTGAATTTGTCAGGGAACATATCCTATATGGATAGTTCTTGTCATGTCATTTCCGGTGGTATGTGGAACATCACATAATTCCTCACGGTTAGAGAGTTATGGCCATGAGAAGTTGGAGACCCCAGGTTTGGGTAATGGACCCAAGTTTGTTT
>ML779640.1:803805-817551 GCA_009831015.1 Picea engelmannii | reverse complement strand
TCCCATCACGAGCCAACCTATCACGTCCATTAATATCTAGTGGTATGAAATTGCCATCATCTGGTCACCAAGCCAAGGTAATGGCTCTCAGTTGGATGGTTGGGAGAAAAGGGGTCTCATCACGAGCCAACCTTCTCATTTCCACTAGGCGTTTGTGGGTGGCATTTCCATTATCTGGTCACTACGCTAGTGCAGTGACCTTCAACCTTTCCTTAAAATTATGAAGGAATAAAATAATGGAAAATAATGGGTTTGGAAAAAATGCATTGCGGACGAAGGTACCACACAATCCTCTACAAATGCATCCATGAATGAGACACTACAACCCCTTATATGTCATGATCCCTATGCCCATTGAGTCTTGACCCCAACCACTTCATCCACTTTACATGGCTTAGAGAGGGATCTCTTGGAAACTCTCCTTGACCTAGGGAAAAATCTATCCAATAGGACACCTCATCAACCCTCCCATTTTCAAGCTTGACAAGGCGCATAGTGTCATTGAGCAATTAATTGTTTGATATAGTGATATTTGATGCACATGCTTAGGTGGCTCATTTATTGATTGGATTCACTTATCATGATGTTATGACTTGAGATCATTGGAGGGAATGTGCATTTGTCTTTGAAGGACCTAGTTGGTGGAGCATTTTGGAAGAACAAGCCTAGATTAGGCTTCCATGGGGCTGGAAGCCCACAGGTTGGATGCCAAGGGTCCACATGATGAATTATAGAGATAAATTATTGAATACCTAGAAGATTATGTGGAAGACTTAGCCTAACCCTCACATGCCAAAAGATTTTCCTAGGAGGAGAAAAACGTCTTATTTTTAGCTTGATGTCATATTTGGGGGCTAGGGTTTGGTGGTGGTGTTGCCACTTATTGATAGATGGATGTTTTGAGGAGTATCAGGCCTTGTCCATGAGGTAATTGAATACATGCAGCCTTTGGAGGCCTACCATAGCTTCTCCAACAACAACGACTTGTCACAAGTGGAAAAACATCCCCTAAAGGGGTGACATCCATGTAAATTAGGGTTTTATTTGTGCAAAAGTGAAATTTCAAATGAATTGTTTAATATTACTTTGTTAAATGGGGCAGAATTGGGTTGTTTACCCCTAGTTTTTTGGTTTACCCCTTAATATGTGGACAAGTAACATGGGTGACATTTTGTATAAATAAGAGACCATAAGATCTCATTTGGACATAACTCTCCCTCTTGTGAGAAGACTTTTTCTGAAATGTTCACTACACTTGTTGTATTTGTTTCTTGTGCACTTGTTTATGGCTATCTTGATGAATGGTTGATGGAGGAGTGAGTGCTAGCCTTGGATGAATGTTTTCTAGATTTTATGGTGGATTATCTTAGCGTCTTTCGTGATTTTGGTATTATATTCTACTCTTATGCTATCATTTTTCAAGTCAATGATTGTTGTGCTAGGAGGAAAGTGGGAAGTAAGTGTATTTACACCCCCACTCTAGTCCCCATCATTTATTTCTTAAATTTCATTGATGTTTCAAGGGTTTGTTTGATGAAGTAAGAGGATTTACACCTCTCATTCTCAAACCCTAACTAGAGATACTTGCCTTTGGAAGAAAGAGGATTTACACCCCCAAGGAAGTATCATATCTAGTTCATTTATTTGACTCCATTAACCCAATATTAAAGTTACTAGTCATCTATTTTTTTCATTGGAGATATAAAATCATTGCCTTGGGAAATGTGATTTGTTTATCTTTTGAAAGATCTCTTGCTTGGAGTTAGTTTGTCACATTAAGAGGATTCTTCCCTTAGTAGGGTGTCCCCTCTCTCCCACTACTTTAATTGTTGTTACAAACTTTAAACTACAACCATTAAGGCTGCATAACCCTAGCTACTAACACTCTCTTAACTCCTAAACTAACCCTAGACTATCTCTCTAACTTCACTCACATAGTCTAATAACTAGGGCACACTTTTTCAGCTAGTTCTTGGAACTTTTTTGTGGTTGATTTTGTTGCTACATTCCATTTAATGCTACAGCCATAAGGATGCAATTTTCTACATAAAAATACATGTTACAACAACTTGCTTTATTTAGACTCAAAGTGCCAGTTTTCAGTCATAATTGATTTCCATTTTCATTGATAATATTGATGATTGATCTTATGCTTTACATGTTGATTTAAAATGTTTTATTTGTTGATATAAAATGTTGTCCATTGCTGCAAATTAGGGACAATGAGCTTAACTTTCTGATCCATATTAATGTTGGTTGTGGATCCTGATTATCTTCATGATTCAGAGGTTTGTTTGATCCGTGCTTGGACCCCATTCCCTAATGAGGGGTGATCCAAGATATTTTCATCAGGTGACTTATTAAAGAATTTTATAAAATGAGCATAAACTAAAGTAAAAAATAAAGAAGGAAAAACTCAAAAGGAAAGAGACATAAGCATCCAATATGAATGCAAAAACTTGATAACGGAGTTTGTCCCTGGTGGACTATGTCTCTGAGTCCTTCTCTCAAATGGGTAGGTATTTTTATTAACTCCACAAAAGAATTGGGCAAAATACATAAGTAACCTCATTCTGGAGTTAAGATACAAAAGATTTGCTCAGATTAGAAAAAAAACATCACCACTGCGTTCATGGCGTCAAATTACCTAAAAATGATTGTCTCCACGCCTCGATCCAAGTCTGGCACTTTCAAGCCCAAGAGACACCCCTACCTCTATTTCCGTGCCCTACCTCTACAATAAATGACGAGGAAAAATATCGAAATGTGTGCCTTGTCTCAAAATTCATGCCAAAATCCGTATGGGCGTGCCCTTGGTTCTCCTCTCTCCGTCCACTGACCGAAAGCCCCTCTTTATAATACAAAGTAGGCAGTTGTGCATTAAAGAGGGTGCTTGGCACGCTGGTAGGTGGAGTTATATTTAGAGCATGGTTAGGTGCAAGTCTCGGGATCGAATCCCGGAAACTCCCCTTTTAACACATGGTTACAACCAAAATTTTGGCGCACTGCTAAATTGATGGTGGAGATTCTGGTGGGCGATTAAGTTTGGTGGTTGGAAGAATATGCCACCATATATGGTGGAACTGCTAATGATTATCAGTGTGGACGTATGGTGTGTGGAATGAAACCACGGGCTGGGGCCTAGCCTTGACCCTTTACCCCACCAAAAATACAACCATTGTAATTCAAATGTTTAATACAAACCATAAGGGTTAAGAAACAATGTGGCAAGCTAGTAGCCCAGGCCCTGCCAAAGCACTACCCCCGCCCGGAGGTTGCGGGTTTGACTCTTGTGGAATCATATAATTTTACCACTTTCCAACTAGAATGGAGGGGTGCCATGTGACACCATAACATTTGTCCAAGAAAATGACACTTGCCACAACCTAATTCGCCCACGTGTATGCCATCAAACGTGTACGACCTTGCCATGTCATCCCATTCCAACTCAGCACGCTGCCACATCTTCTATATAGATGTTCCACGTGTCACAGTTGCAGTGGTGACACATGTCACCTTGACCTTAGACTTTTTGACCAATTTTGACATCAACTTTGACTGCTTATATCTTTTTCATACGAGCTCCGTTTGACGAGCCTTTTGCATCGTTAGAAAGATTGCAACACACTCCTTCTGACCATGCCATTTTAATTGATTTTTGGGAACTTTGAATTTTTTCCCTTTCTCTGTCCGCTGAAGCCATTTTGAGCATCCTGAGTTGTTCTTAGCCTTCTCTGGATCCTTTTTGGATCACACCTTCCCACTGAGAGATTTCTGGACCACCAAAATATTTCATCAATCAATTGGTAAGTGAGGGAATATTCCCTTCACTTTGTCCTTCTCAATCCACTTTTCCTTGCTTGGATATGTGCCCTTTAAGCCTACTCGAAGATAATCAACATCACCCATGCGTGAATTCCTCATCCTTCTATCCAGGATGATATCTTGATGTAACTCATCCAATTACTCAGGAGAAAACTCATCAACTAAAGGTATTGAAACTTCCTCATCTTGATCCATGATCATGGGAGGCTCAAAACGTTTCAAGTTCTCTACGTCCACAATGGAGTAAATCTGCATATACAATGGAATATATAAATGAAAAGCATTAGTGTCTCTTTTCTCCAAGATAGTGAAGGGTCCATGTCATATAGGCTTGATTTTCTTGACTTCACCCTTCATTCGTTCCTTTTTTATATAAATCCATACCCAGTCTCCAACCTGGAACTGATGATCAACCTTGTGCTTGTCATGCCGAGCTTTATATTGTGCTTGACTCTTCTCCAACTGTTCCCTAACTTCTCGGTGTATATGTTGGATCCTCTAGATGAACTTGCACGCTCTGTATTTTTTTCGTTCTGCATTCACATCGGCATCTCTCCCATACATCAAGTCTAAAGGAACCTTGGGTAGGTACCCAAAACATGTCTCAAAAGGTGAACTCTGAGTGGATGAATGTAAAGCTCGGTTATAAGAATGTTGTACATAGGGTATATGTTCATCCCATAAATTAGGATGCTTGTTGCAGTAGCCTCTACGAAAAAATACCATTGTTATATTTACCACCTCTGTCTATCCGTCAGTCCCTGGATGAAAAGTAGTGCTCCTCTTCAATTTGGTGTCCATCATTCTCCACAAGTTAGTCCAAAAATCCCCAAGGAATCGAGTATCTTGATCCGAGACAATGGACGTGGGTAATCCAAAGTGAACCCAAACATACTGAAAGAAGATATTAGCAGTATGCTCAACAATGACATTATTTTTACATGGCATCAAGAAACTCATATTTTTTAACCTATCCACTACGACATACAAATAGTCATGACTCACTTTTGTCATTGGTAAACCCCCTACAAAAATCCATAGAAATACTTTCCCATGGATGGTATGGATCGGGAAGTGGTGAGTATAGCCCCAATTTTCTATTAGTGGGCTTACAAGTAGAACACATCACACACCCCTTTACATATTTAGTTACAATTTCTTTCATTTGAGGCCAATAACAAAACCTATGCAAATGAGCCATATTTTTTCCTACCCAAAATGACCAGACACAAGAGAAGTGTGAGCTTCTCGCATTACATGGACTCATTCACTTGTAGGAATACATAGCTTCCCTAGATGATAGAGTAATTTTCCTTGCATACAATAGTTCTCTACTTGTGCACCATGGGTTAACTTCTCATATACTTCTTTAAAATATTCATCGATGGAATATTTCTCTACATAGATATCATGAGATAAAAAAGTATTCTTCAAAATAATAGAAGCAACAATAGGAGGTCTAAAAAGCATATCGACTACCTGGTTACTTGTACCCTTCTTGTATTTGATTACCAAATGAAATTGTTGTAGAAAACCCATCCATATGTAGTTGCAATATTGTTTCAGTTTGGTCTATGCTTGAAGATACTGTAAGGGCTAGTGATCTGTATGTATAATGGTTTCCTTCCCTAACAAGTAATGCTTCCATTTCTTTACGCTTTGGACTAATGCATACAACTCTTTATCATATGTAGGATAGTTAACAACAACTTGGTTAAAAGTCTCAGAGTGATAACAAATACGCTTACGATATTGCATCAATACTGCACCCATAGTGTATCCGCTGGCATTTGTCTCGATCTCAAAAGTTTGTTGAAGATTCGACAGTGCTAATACTTACACGATACTGATCTTCTCCTTCAAAGTGTTGAAATATTTTTGTTGCTTTCCTTCCCACTGAAAAGTGTTCTTCACACTGGTTAAGGAATGCAAAGCATCTGCTATAAAGGAGAAGTTGGGAATGAATCTTCTCCAATACTGGACTGCACCTAAGAAGCTTTGGACTTCGGTTACACTCTTTGTCTTAGGCCATTTTACAATTACTTCAATTTTTGAAGGATCAATCTGCAATTGTCCTCCTCCCACGATATGACCTAAGTATACAAGTGAAGTCTTGCCAAATTCACATTTTGACATTTTCACATACATCTTTTCCCTTTGCAAAGTATCCAATACTTTCTTTGCATGGATTACATGTTCATCCCAAGCCCCTCTAAAAACAAGAATGTTGTCTAAATATACAATCAAAAAGTCATCTAGGAAAGGCCTGAATACATCATTCATCTAACGCATGAAAGTTGTTGAAGCATTACAAAGCCCAAACGACATAACTAACCACTCAAACAATCCATGTTTGGTTTTAAAGGTAGTCTTCTATGCATCCTTTTCTGCAACCCTGATTGGATGATATCCATTATGCAAATCCAACTTAGTGAAATAAACAACATTCTTCAATTGATCAAGTAAATCATCTATACAAGGAAGAGGGTATCGATTCTTCACCGTGACTTTATTTAAAGCCCGATAATTGACACGCATTCTCCATGTGCCATCTTTCTTTGTCACCATCACAATCGGAGAACCACAAGGAGATGAACTAGGCCTGATGACCCCTTGATCCAATAATCCGTGTACCTACTTCTTGATCTTTGTCATCTCCACAACTGACATCTTTTACATGACCACATTAGAAAGGGGAGAATCCTACTGAAGACGTATCTCATGTTGAATTTCCCTCTTAGGAGGTAATCCATATGGTTCTTGAAAAATATCATCATACTTAGAAACAATATAAATTAATTCCTTTTTATTATATTTATCACATGCTTGGAAAGCGTCGGATGTCCTGACATCTTTCTCTTTGAATACCATGAGTACATATCTGTTATTAGTGGTTATGAGTCTTTTCATTTGTCTTGCACTAACAAGTGTTGTATTTACCCTCATGATGTGAGCTCTAACAATATATTTCACTCCTCCTTTAGTAAGGTGGTATTTATTCTCATGATGAAATAAGACCGCTTTTCTATCATAAATATAAGGACTCCCCAACTCTATGCCACATATATCAAGTGGTACAACATCCAAATCCACTTCATCAATCAACTTGGAAGCAATATCAAATCCGACCCTACATTGTTTGGTGACATTAATTTTTTATTTATCACATACCCAACCAAGAGGATAAGTCTTTGGATGTGGTTTCGTTACAAGACCCATGTTGGTCACTATTCCTCTTCTATTTTGTCTAAGTTTATATTGACCTAGGATTCATGTATGTTCAAGTTTCCAACAAAGCCTCTAAAACTATCGGCCCTCCTGGTAAACTAGAAAGCAACACAACACACAGAATGCACTGCGCACTCTCACCCGAGATAGATTTAATGGGTGGTTGTAAGACTCAAGTGTTTATAGCCTAGGATTGAGTGTGAGATAAGGGAGCTAAATATTGAGCCGTTCTTATGACTTGTAAATGCAATGTACTTTCCTTCACGACTATGCAGTGACTCCAACAACTTATTTCCTCAATATCACAACAGTAATTGACAAGCAATATAATAACTCATTCATTCAACATTGTAATAACTACTAAAGACAATAAACATATGCATGCATTCATCACACAACATAGCTGTTACCATGGTTCACCCCCTCCTAGGCTACATCAACAAATATTTGGCTCTTGGCTCTTTTATTATGGTATTTCCACATCTACAGCACCGTGCGCTTTACCATCCTCTACAGTTGGGTAAAATCTATAGGAGACAGACTAGATCGTACCAGGCTCCCCATCCTACGATCTAAACCTCAAGATCTACCCTCCTTGGTTTTCCCTCTAGCTCAACAACTTACAAAATAGATCATACAATAAAAACCCTTACATATCGCATCAACTCATGCGTAACTACTATAGCAACAATAATCTGAACTAACAAGTAACACTTGAAAAAAACCAACCTTCTATAATACCTCAGTATCTATATTTATTATATATTTTTGGCTCTTCATCCATTACAATACCTTACCAAAAACCTAACCCTACCATCGTTAGGTATTCCTTCCATGCGTGTGTGTTGTTCTTCCTTCCAGTTGTTTCCTTCCTTGCATGCGTGCGTGTTGTGCTTCCTTGAAGTTGTCACTTTCCTCATGCATGCTTTCTTTCCCCAAAAATGTATTTCTTTTCCACCTTAGCCTACCTCCAACAGGCCCCCAAAACTAACATGTGGCTCATCCCGAGCCACCTAACCTTTGTGTTCTCCCTTGATCTCCTTGGTGATCGCCTAGAAATTTTTCTTCATCTCTCCTACCTATTTCTGTGCAACTACCTGGACTGCAATTTCATCACTGATCAATTCCACGCACTCTTCCTGGGTCTGTGCTATACATGCCTTGGATTCCTCTACTTGTGCTAGCACTTCTACTACCCATTCTTGCAATGGTTCCATTTGAGTTTGTCGCTCCTTTTTCTGAGTTTGCGCAATAATTACCTCTTCCTGCAATCTCTTCATGTCCTACATCCCTTTGACGCATTCTGTAACTGGCATTGTCTTCTGCCTCTACTCGAGTTCTTGGATCACTGTGTTGATCCTTTCTTCTTCCTTTTCCCACTGTTGGACCTGTTGATTCTCCTCCAAGCTAGTCCAAAGATGTGCTGCTTTATCAAACAAGTCAATTGATGTGCTGACCTACTGCTCTATCTCCTCTAGCTGCATTGTTGCTTCCTACTTCCTTTGCTCCTTCACTATTGGTGGTGTGCTTGGTGTGAGTTGTTCTTGGAGATTCTCTATATCCTTCTAATATTGATCAATTTCCTATGCAATCCGATCAATCTTTTCTGCTGCTTTGATTTCCTCTCTCTGCGCGACCTATGGAATCTTCTTGTAAGTTCCTGCCACTTTCTGCTCCAATCCTTTTATGTGCTCCCTTTCCTCCTAGGTCTTAGATTTAGCCTGCTTAGAGACTATTTCTAGCACATCTCATTTCTTTCTTGCCTGTTTCAATTCAATTAATTCCTTGCATGCTCGAGACTGTACCTCGTGGTTCACGCTAACCTGCAACCTATGTAGTGCCTCGACTAGTATCCTCATCAACACTAGTTCGATTTGGCTTAAGTCCTTCAAGGGTGTCTACCCCACAATTTCGTCTATGCGCAACATACTAGGGGTGATGTGGAATGTTACATGCGGTTGCAGTATTTCCTGGACTGAATCTCGTTCTTCTTCTTTCACTCTTTCCTATGTCTACGGTGTTGATGGTTCGGTCCCCCTGTTGTTGGTTGTCTTCCCTTCACCAATTTGCTTCAAGAACTTCTACATGTCTTCCAGTTCTTCTTGAATCCTATCCCTGTGTTATGTCGCATGGTTGAAGTACTCGGATAGATAGTCCTATACCATTTGGGCTATCATCTCCCCATCATCATCCATGATTGTATACTTTAGAGGTGTTATTTGGGCCTTTGATTTCTTGCGCGTGCCTCATGTTTGCATCACTGGCCTCTTGTTTGCCCCTACTTCTTGTGGGTTTGGACTTGTTGTGGTCTCTTGCACTCCCTAAGCTTGTTTCTATTGTTCTTTGGATGGTTGTGTATTCTCCTTTTCCCCCTTCTGGGTCCCTGTCTTAGTTGGCCCTTCCTCTATCTGTGTTGTATTTCCCTAGCCCATTCTTCTTCTCTTGGGATCTTGGATTTATTTTGGCTGGGTTTCTTCCTGCCCTACCTCTTCTTCTGCTGTTGTAGTCAATAATTCCTGGGTGATGGCTATAATCCTCCATTCATTGGCCCATTCGCTGATGACCATGTCGATGTCACCCTCTGTGACACAATAGTGAATTTTTCGCCACTGCTTAGCAGGATCCTTTCGCACCTTGTTGGCAGCCAATTCACATTTTCCACTGACTAATAAGATTCCTACACCAATGTTTTTCAAACATCAATTTTTCGTCGCAATTTTCAAATAAACGACACTTTTATTTTTGCGACATTTGCACATTTACCTTCATTTTTGTTTTCACGACTGTAAGCATGAAAACTTGGTCTTTCGTAGTCGCATTAAAATCATTATTTGAACTGTCGTTATCCTCCTTGTCGATATGCCTATTGCGCTTACATTTTACTTATCATTATACAGTTGGCAAGACCTTTTGATCTGCACTCATTTGACATTCTTTGATTCATCATGTAGTTTCGTTTCATGAGTGATTAAGTTTGTGATTCATTGGAAATTGGATTTATATGTTCTTTGATTTGATCTACTTGACCATTGGTTTCATAAAGATATATAAGTGTTATGGTTAAACCCTTGATATATATCATTCAATATGACACCTAGTTCAAAACACATTGGAACATTGGTCCAACACTTGGTATTGGTTTCGATTTGTATGTTGGGTGTTTAAAACTATGGCATAACTTTGATTACACGCATTGGTTTATACACTTACCATTGGTTTCATTGGTCAGGCAAGTGACATAATTGTTGAACTATACAATAGTGGGTTGAACAGCTATAAGCGTCGGCGGTTGTACCATTGGCAATAACTATTATGCATGGCCAGGAAATAGCTCCACCACCTTCGCACAATGTCATTTATGCCTATCCCTTATCCCTGTTTCACCTTTGCTAGCTCAGGTAACCCTTCTTGCACTCTGCTCCTGTGTATGCTATGATTCAAATCCTGGCTCATTCACCGTGGGCTCGGCTCCATGGCACCGGTGGTGCGAATTGAGCCGAACAGTAGCCAAGCCTTACTACTGTTCGACAATGCCCGAAAAGACTTAGAGGATAGTAGTTGTCTCATCTTTGTACAACGATTCGAGGGTTTCAATCTATTTGTTGCACAACAGTTCGCCCTGACTTTTGATGGCTGTAGAGCCAAGGTCGATGACATTTAGTTGGAAATCAGTGAGTTGTTTATTAGTTATGCCACAGGGTTAGCAGCCATGGGCCAGCGTTGGTTTAAAAATTCAAAAGTGACAGAGGTATGCCCATATCCACACTTAAACCACAATGGCATGATCTTTTGATGGTGGTTAAACAATTTGTGACCTGTGAGGGTCGATATGGACTCGTTTTTCTCTACCACCTGCGTTTGTTAATGAATTTTATAGGGTATCCATTGAATATGCCTTTCTACTTCCAGCGTAGCCTATACAAAATGTCGAAAAGGTTTAAAAGAGAAAAGGTCGATAGTACCCTTTTCCACCATGGCCTAATCAGACTCATCGCTGTTTATCACTTAAGTCTCCATGGTGGTAGCTGGCAAGCTTTTATCTCTCGAAGTGGTTTTGATGATACAGACCCTATCCAGATTGACAAGCCTATGATGAATGAAGCTAAGGTCGGGCCACCCATGCCCTTCCATGTCCTACTGCCTTCTCCTAAACCCTCAGCCGACCCTGATGTTGACTTACCCGATGCTATAACTGAGAAGGTTGAGGCTATAAAAAAGCCTGTGAGCAAAAAGGTTAGAGGTAAACCTACTATTAATGGCAAAGGTAAAAAGAATGCTCGGCTTATCTCGAGGATGGCTAGGAATAAGCCTAAACCTAGTGTTGAGCTGAAGCCCATAGTCCTTAGTGAGGATTCAGACTCTAACTTAGAATGTTTCCTAGCTAGTGAGTACCCTTACTCACAGGGTCTGTGCTCCGAGCCACCTTATGATTTCGTTTCTAATCTGCCCCCTTGCCTAAAGAATAATCCTAGCTACCCTGGGATCAAACTACCTAACGAAACCCTCGGTAGTTTAACCAAACCCTCACCTACTTTTTCGAAGCCCGGACAATCATCATGTGACCAATGTGATGTGTGGTTGGAATGATACTATATAGACGTTCCTATACTTCAATAAAAAATCAAATCGCTGGAAAACCAAGTTGCAGTGTTGACGAGCCAAAGGGACAAGCTTCGAGTTGTTGATAGGAAGCAAAGAACCACTGGTTCCATTGTATTTAGAAATGTTGAATCGGCTACTGCTGTTGTCAACTCCAAAATGTCATGATCAAGCCGTCTGCTCGTCATCCAGGTATGAATTCAGGTATCAATTTCGTTTTGTGAGTTCCTCAGATTAATATAATGATGTGAGTTTGGTTTTCGAATAGCTCTGTCTATCATTCGAAATGGTTCTGTCGTAATGTTGTTCATCTTGTACATTGTTTTCGCTTTGCTAAAAATAAATGAAGTTTTGATTTGGATACACGATTTTCTCATGCCCAGTTTAGCCACTGATAGGTTTTCATCGGATTTGATTCATTTGTATGATGAGTTAACGAAATCAATGGTTTGTTTTCGTTTGGATTTGGTTGGTATCTAATCTGAACAAGAGGTTTTCATGCTAAATTCAGAGCACGATCATTTTTTGATTTGGTATCATTTCGTTATGGTTAGATTATATCGGCTCCAATTTAATTTGTATGCTATGATTTTGGAACGACTTCGTGAGTTTGAATTGATATAATCTTCTAAATCGAGAATACAACTCTGATTGAATCTGATTTGGAAAGAACGATTCTATTTTTCATGAAAACAATATTCTCATTTAAGCCTGTGCAAATGATATTTACGCCCGAATCATGGAACGATTTTGATTCACAACGAATATGTTAAACCCCAGTTGTTCGATTCGCTTGATTAGATTGTTGTGTATCTTCAGTTAGTATGATCGATTGTATGAGTTGTATTCGTATAAAAAATAGGCTTGATTGCAGCTTTGTTAATTTTAATTTTCAAACGAGTTTGTTAATTTAGATCGACTTATGTTATTTTTGTCAAATTCGTATGAGGAAATTCGGGTAATAGTCGTTTCAAAATTAATTCAAGAAATGATTTCGTGAATGATCTTGTCTGCCCCAATTTGCAATAACAAACGATCGGACAACTCTTACGTACCTGTTGACGGGCGAAATTGATCGTCCGTCAACTGAGAGAGTGGAGCCGGTCCGGGGTTGTCTAATAACCCAAGCCGTTTGGAATGAACCACCTTGACGGGTTTAACGGCTCCGTTGGCCGTTCTAAGGTTCCAAGAAAACCAAAGAAAAAAAAACTAATCTAAACTAACTAATCTAACTAAAACAAACAAAACAAACTAAACTAACTAAAACTAATAAAACAACTTAACTAAAAACAAACTAATACACTAATCTAATTGAAACGAAACTACTAAATTAAACTAAAACTAAATATAAACTACTCTAACTATTCTATATACAAACTACTAATTACTATTACACTAACTCTAATAATTAATTATCTTATTACCAATTGAATTATAACTTATTCACAAATATACAATATCTACAACTTGCAAATTTGAATAAAACCTGTAAAACTCATTTGCTTTCTGCCCTAAGACAGCTAGAGATATTTTTTGATTTTTATGATTTTATGAACAAGAAATAAAACTTACTGAAATTAAACGATCTAATATACTAAACACACATATATATCTAACTAAACTACTAATAATATACTAAACAAACATATGACTAACTGACTTGGAAACGCTCCAAATTTGTCCTGTGTATGATGACTTCGAAGCTGGTCGGAGGAAGGAAACTCGCACCGGTTGATCCAGAAGCTTCTCGTAAATGATAGTTGCAATGCTCTTTGAGTTTATTTACAGGACAAACAAGACATAAAAAATCATAACAGTTATATGATTTATAAATCTCTGCAATAAGGGAAACCTGTTATGCAAAAACTTATACTTAATAATTCAACTTATGAAGAAGAGAAATCCGTCATTCACAAACTGAATCAAGCAACTGCTATGTTCTTTAAGTGATGGAAGAAATCAGATATGGATTATATGATTAAATCAAATCATTTACACAAGATTAAGATAGCTAAAGTAGTCATTAACCAAATGCAAATAGATACACATAAACATGAAACAAAATATTGATATAATGAAAAGCTAAAGCTGTAG
>ML779640.1:781884-794843 GCA_009831015.1 Picea engelmannii | reverse complement strand
CTAATGCTACTTTATCTACATTATTTACATTATTTACATTATTTACAGGGGTTACAGGAAGGCTTCCTTTATCTTGAGGATCAGGATTATTTTTAGTGGAAGTCTTCTGCGGAACTTTGCTTTGCACAACCTTGTTACCATTTCAATTACCATTCTTGCCGTTCTCTGAAATATTTTGCAACATCTTCTGTAACAAAAATGGAAACTTCAATAACTCATAAATAGAAATGTTAGCCCTTAATTTTTTAATATCTTCAACAACATCGTAATCTAATTTGGGGCTGACATTGCTCTGTTTAGTTTTTACTGATTTAGATGGCTTTGGAGGTGAAGTTGTAGTGTTCTCGGTAGAAGGCTTGTTTGTTGTCTTACTCCTAGTGTTATAAGGGTGAACAGTCTCGAAGTTGGCTTGAAAGATATTGTCCGAGAGATGTCCAAAGATGTTTGGAGAAGACTCTTCTTTTTGAACTGTTTCTGGTTCAGCTTCCTCCTGAGGGATCTCAGGAGGCATCAAGTTATCTTGGGCTTCTAGAATTGTCTGAAGGGCACATTGCAAACTTTCTAGATTCAAGCCTTCTGGGTTTGGGTTAGGTCGGTTGGTAGGAAAAGGCTTTCGGAAAGGGGGTTTGTAGGGTCCTTTACTCGAGGAAGCTTCTTCAGTTGACCTTTTTAAATCTATAACTTGATTAGATAGTTTTTGAACAACTTTAAATTTTCCAAATTAGAGTTTTCAGGTTGTGTTTTACTTTGTGTGGGTCTGGGGAGAATTTCAATCTTCTTTTTGGAAGAAGAAACAGTCTCAGTTTCGTTGCTAGAAGAGTCCTTAAGACTAAGTATATCTTTTTCAATCTAACTAGCCTCCTCGAAGGCTTCTAACAACGTGGCCTTTTTAGAACGTTTAACCCAAATAGCTATACTTTGGTGTAGAGATTTAGTGTAAAAAGCTATTACAAGGCTCTCAGCAGGCATAGAATCTGTAGGGATTCGATTTTTAAGTGTTAAGAATCTTTGATTAAAATCTTTAACTTTTTCTTTTGGGTTCATTTTTAAGCTTGAAAGATCCATGACTAAGACTTCCAGAGGTTTACCATCTCCGAATTTTTCCATAAAGCATGACTCAAACTTTTCCCAAGACATGATTGTATGGGGCTGTTGGGCAAAGTACCATGTGGATGCATTACCCTCAAAAGTATAAGGGAACAACCTACAGACAATGTCTTCATGTTCAACATTACGGAGTCTGATGGCTAACATAAATTTTTTGATATGATCTTCGGCTATCTGTTTTGAATCGGTATCAAACTTAGGAAGCCATTTCTCCGGGTTCTTAGGTAAAGGGTGTTGGGCTCCAGGTACAGCTACAACATCCTGGTCCAACCAGGGTCTAGCAGGGTTGTTCTGATTCGCCATTGGGGTAGTGGGTGTGGAAGGCTGAGAAGGTGAATTGCCTTCGTCAGAAGAGGAATATCCTCCAGAAGAAGAAGGAGATGAGGGAGGTGGTGAAGGAGGTTTCCCTCTACATACTGAGCTACAAATGCAACAAATCCAGCTGGAACTTCCTCCCTGCGGCATTTTCTTAGCAACTTGCAGGCCAATATTTTCGCACCAAATTGTGTCGCGACATCATTGATCCTCTTGATGATGATCCCTCTTGTCCCCCTATCAGTGCCATACTTCTTCTTCATCTCTTCGGCTAGTGTTTTCTCTCTATCTTTGTCATCCAGAAACTACACGGGATCCATACCCCGAATTGGTAACCCTATTATATTCACGATAAGATCAACGATTAAGATAAGCGTATCCAACTATATGTCCCCACCATGCGTAACTGCTAACAATTTTTTGACTCATGTGGTTGCGTGCTGACCTCTGCCAAAACGTGGTAGGTACAACAGACCTAAAATTCCTGTTTTCTCCAACCCTGTTTCCCATTGGAGTGGTTGATCGACTGGTTCCACAACCTTATTTATGCATGTAGTCTGTAAGAATACCCTCTTCGCAAGTTCTGGGAACTTGAATTCATATGCTACATCATGGTTAGAGTATTTGATCTTTCCTATATATCCCAACAGGTCTGGTCCTACATGTACCCCCTCTGATTTTTGTATAAGTGTCCCACAATCAATTAATAGTCGGAAGCGCGGACTACCAGGTTTTTCTTCTACGCGGTGCTATATTTTTATGGCACATTACCTGTGCTCAGGTACTGAATGATATGTGAGAAATGTTCATCAGTAATCTGTACTGAAAATAATTGTGCATCCGAAAAGTTGTCCTCCAAGTTCGTAGGTTCTTCTCCATTTGTGACTCTTGATAGGTGGTTAGGTCCTGCATTCAATTTCCTTGTCTTGACTATGACTTCAAAGTCAAATTATTGGAATAGTAGTAACCAGTGATAGATTCTCCCCCCCAACACTGGCTTGTTGACTAGGTATTTCAGGGCTGAGTGATCTGTGAAAATCTTAAAATGTTTTCCTAGCAAGTAATGTCTAAATTTATGCAGTGCATAAAAAATAGCTAGGCCTTCTTTTTCTGTCGTGTTATAGTTATGTTCTAATTCGAATAGCTTCCTTCTCGCAAATGCTATCGGGTGATCCAAGTCTCCCACTCCTAGATGCACCAAGATAGCTCCAAGTTTTATGGCTGATGCATCTACATCTACGTGGAATGTCTTCTCCGAGTTTGGAAATACTAATATCGGGGCGATAACCATCTTTTCCTTCAGAGTGTCCACACCGTGTTGACACTCATTGTTCCACTGGAAATTTGTGTCCTTTATTAACATCTTTTCCATTGGTTCAGTAATCTACGCATATCCTTTGATAAATTTCCTGTAGTATCCTATATGTCCCAACGTCACTCTTAGATGACAGACTATTTTTGGTGGTTGTAAGTTAACAATTACTGCAATCTTCTACGAGATATACTAATAAACCCTGTTTACATACTATATGGCCCAATAGTATCCCAAACGGTGTTATGAATATGCATTTATTTATGTTCAGTGATATCTGACACTGTCTGCATCTTTCTAACATTAAGCGTAAGAATTCTACATGATATTTCAACAAACTGTAAACTGTCCAATCGTCCAGGTATACTTCTAGGAACTGATAGATGAATTCCTTAAACGAAGCAATGACTACTCTAGAAAATATTGTTGGTGCATTCTTCAGTCCAAACGATGTGACTGTGTATTGGTAAGATCCCCATTATGTCGTAAATGTGGTCTTGTATCTGCCTTCTTGTGTTATCTTGGTATGATGGTAGCCTGAGAATCCATCATCGAATGAGTACGCTTCATGTCCACCTATGTTTTCTAACACTTCGTCTGTGAACGGTGTAGGGAATGGGTCATGCAGGCATGCATCGTTCAACTTCCTCAAGTCGACACATATCCTGATCCCTCCTTGTTTATTGTCCTGAACTACCATCAAGCTTATCCATTCTGATTCTTCAACTGGTTCTATGATACCCACTTCGAGCATCCTATCGATCTCAGCTTTGACTTTATGCTTATATATTGGGTTTAATATGTATGGTTGTTCTCTGATCGATCTCACTTCAGGTCGTAGTGGTATCTTCATTTCTCCTAGCTCTCTGACTATACACTTCATCTCTGTAAATGTTGCGGGGAACAGGTCACTATACTCACGCAGTAACTCTGTTATGATTTCTACTGTCTACTCATTCTAGTAGTCTCCAATGCTAGCCATATTGGGATTCTCGACTGTCCCAATGTTGAATTTATTTACTTTGATCGGTGCAGAAATGACTTCTGATTCTATGGGTAGTCCTTCCACCTCTCTTTCTCCTTCCACTTCTTCAATCTGAATATCACGTGGATCATCTTCATTCGGTGCTTCCTCTTGTACATGGTAACATGACAATAGTTCATTGACTGTATGTTTCTTCCATTGTTATTCTTATTATTAGTGTTAATATTATGGTAGCTGCGGGAGGTATTTACCCCCACGTGTGAACTTGACGAGAATAGAAGACTCTGGGAAGCAAGAGAAACCCTAATGAGTTGGCTAATAACCCTAGAAGCCTTGTTGGCTCAAGAAGATAATTTTATATTAGGCTATTAGCCTCCAAAAGAAGAAGTTGGCCAGAATTAATAATAATATACTGAACAGACACATACCCAGAAAGAGAAGTCGGCCCCAGTACACTGGCAGGATTACTATAAATACAGGGTGCCAGTTTTCATTTGTCACATCTCAGGACTGCATTTTTCCCAGTTGGTGTGCACTGCAGTTGCAGTTGGTGCGCAGGTTTGGAGGAGGGTTGTAGGTGCAGCTGCAGCAACAGCTAGTTTTGGTATTGGCTTGGTTATCTCTTGGCTAGGGTTTGGAACATCTAATCAGTATTTTTTGATGCACCATCCTTTGGGATTGATACGCTACTCTTTTTTTGGCTATCTAGCCTATGGTTTTCTTCCAGAGGAATTCTCAGGTCAAGGTTAAGGTGCTTGGAGGGAGGCTTCGGCTTGTGGTTGGGTGACGAGGGTATCGTCAATGGTAAAACGAGCACACCATCTTCTATATTCTAATATATTATGGGCCCACACCCCTTTAGTCAGCCTAAAACACTGGAAGGAAACATAACCGCTAGATATTGAGCTCGTTGAGGAACTGTCGCTAGGGTTACTAGCAGGAACAACTTCCAAAAGCACTGCAGCTAGGGTTACCAGCAGAAGCCGTTGCAGAAACCCTAAAACTCTTGTCGAGGCACCTTAAGTGATGAGATTGACCTAATCTCTGGATAGATCAGTGTGCCCTAGCCCACCGCATCTCCTGGTACACTCAGAAGGCCAAGACGTGAAGTTTGGATTTCTGGTCAAAATCTAGGGTTTGACCAAGTCAAGCAAGCCATGACGAATTCTATGAAGTTTGAGAACAAGCTAGATGGAGACTCTAACTTCAGAGCATGGAAGACAAGGATTGACCTCATCCTTGCTAAGAATAAAGTGTTGGACATTGTGAAAGGAAATATCGTGAAGCCAGAGTTTACAGAAGGAGAAGAGAAGGAACCGCAGAATGTTGCAGCTATGGAGAAGTTCAAAGACGTTGATATCAATTCCATGAGTATCATAGTGGATTCCATAAAATACCACTTGATACCCTACATCTCCCATCTTGACTCATCGAAGAAGATGTATGATGCCCTAACAAATATCTTCTCAGTTAGAAACATTGGACAAGTTATGAGTCTGAAGAATGAGCTCCGTGACTTGAAGATGAATGATGACGACAACATAACATCCTACTTTGTAAGGATCTCCCAGCTAAGAGATCAACTACAATCTATTGAAGAGATCACTTCAGAAAAGGAATTGGTGAACATAGTACTCAATGGTCTTCCCAAGACATGGGATGCATTTGCCACAAGCATGAATACAAGGAAGGAGTACCCGACATTTGAAGAACTTTGGATTTACTGTGCTCAAGAAGAATCAAGAATCAATGCAAAAGAGAAACCTCAAAAGAAGTACAATGATCAACCCTTCACAGCAAGATTCAAGAACTTCAGGAACAAAAGGAAGTTTGGTTCAAGGAGGAATCCAAATCAAGATAAAGACATCTCAGAAATACAATGCTTCAACTGTCAGAAGTACGGTCACTACAGAAATCAGTGTCCCAAGCTAAAGAAAAGAAAGAATAAACACAAAGCATCGATTGCCGAAGAAAAGGAACCGACAAAGAATACTAAGTAGGATGGAAGAGACTTCTTCTACTAAAAGGTAACAACACTCTTCTTATTTTCTGTACATATCTTGCTTGCATCGTCTTTGTACATATCTTGTATATCTATCTCTTGGAAGATAATGTGTTCCAAGAAGAACTATACCTATGGAAGAACAACAAGATAAGAATGAATATCATTAGATAATACACATGAAGGGATGAAACATATCATGTGAAAGATATTACAAGATAATCCAAATCAATCCTAAAGAGACTTAGAAGTCAGACATCAAGAGAAATTAGAGAAATACTTATGACGACAACTAAGACAGAAACATGGACTCTGTTAAGACAAGAAAGCCAATTATATATTACAGAAGATAATAAGGTTGCAAATGGAAGCGTGGACTCTATTATATATTGTAGAAGGCAATAAGGACGAGACAGAAGCATGGACTCAGTCAGACGAAGGGAGTAGATTATATGCACTCTTACATGAAGCAAGGATTAGGAGGGAGCTAATCCTATGATCCATTGAAGATGATGAATTACATATATCCATGGTAGTAGTCATGACAAACAATACGTGTTAAGCTCAACTACAGAAGAAGACCTCTTCAAAGAAAAGCCTTAAAGTATTTTTGGTTGTCCATCCAGATCCGTGAACCAATGATGAAGGAAAGAAGTGGAATCTCTAGGGCATGGAATCTAAAAGAAACTCCATGGACCCAAGAGCTAAAGAAAAACATGAAGAAGAACATGAAGATTTCAAGAAAGAAGAATCAGAACAACCAGTCATTGTATCAAGAATCACAAGATTACCAACTTGATATGAACTCACTAAAAAGCAATCAAGTAGAAGAACTGAAAGTCGTGATGAAGAACAGTGTACGAAAGACTTATGAATGAAAGCATTGTGAGATCCAGAACCAGAGGTTCTCTCAGATGGAGGGAGAAGACTATGATGATTGATTGTTCCAGTACACCAGACTTATATTATCCGCAACATCCATTGAGTCAGAATTCTACATCAAATGAATGCAAAGAATGTTCTCCAGAAGAAATTGAGTAAAGAGCGCATGCAGAGAAATCTCAAGACTTTGAGGCATACCAGAAAGATACTCCTGTATGAAAATAAGAAGAAGACAACTTGGTGGAGAACCTCCAGTGCACARCATAAGCGTGGTGAAGATTTCCTATAACATCAAATGACTATTCAGAAGATCATATCTCATGATGACAGAAGAAGTGCCACATGGATATGTTCCAATCCTCCAACTATGATATACTCTATTGTTCATATCTACAAGAAGCCTTCATAGTGTTCCATACTATAGTAAAAGCATTACATTATCCATGATGAAGTCCAGAAAGGAGAAAGTGATTCTCCAAAACATATCTCCACAGATGAGCAGATAAGCATACATTTTGGTAAAGCTCATATTCAAGATGAAAGAACTTGCATACTCAAGCTAGAGCTCATGGAAATAACTCTATTAACTGGAAGGGAAGACTCTCCAAGCTAGAAAAAGGTACGCAAACATTTATTTTTGTGATTGAAATAACTCTCCAGTTAGGAGGGAGGATTTATCTTTGTAAAATTCCAAATTGGACAGATGCTTTCCTGTTCGGAAAGTGGATTGAGATTTCTGATGGACAGTGGCTTCCCATTGTAGTTAACATGGGAGGCAGACTGATTGCTGATGTATCATAGACAACAACTTTCCATTATGGGGAGTGGTCTAGGACAATCATTCTTCTTGGAAGTCACTCTGTGTAGTGGTCAAGTAGAATGGTCCGCCTCGCCAGGTAGTCATTCTTTCGAAGTTCACAGTTGTGAACAGTTTCGAAGAATCGTCTGTTTTGGAGGTTGATGCAGGACAGACATTCCTCGAGGGCAGACTCATTATTTCCAGGATACACTTTGTTTAGTGTCGGAGGAATGGCCCAGGGTGGGTAATGGTCCGAACAGTTACTCCTCGAGGGTAGACTCATTATGTTAAGGTCCTAACCTGCACATAGGTAGATCAATGTATTCGGATGTAATAAAGGTCAATATTAATAAGACCTTTCAATAAAATAGAATAAGGCGGATGTAAGAAGGCCTAATAGAATCTTCCGCTTCTAGAAGGATCTTCCTCTAGATGCTTCTCTTAATAGACATATTAGTATAAATAAGAGTCGAGGGTATGAAAACCCTAGTGTTTTCACCTGATTCATCACTTGGTGAGAAAATAAAGGGTGCTTACATGCCTAGTTGGGTCTTGCTGAGCATGACAACTGTAGAGGAAAGGGTTAGAAGAAAACAAAACAAAGCTATAAACAAGAATTAAATTAAAACAAAATAAAACTATGAGCATATGGATAAAGAAATAAAAAACACAAAAAGACCAATATCACCAATGTTTTTAGGCTGATCAATTGATAAAATCAAAGCACAATGAAGAAAGGGGACTATGATTCCCTTCTTCCTCCAATGGAAGGCTCTTGTGTCCTCACAAACTTGCTCTCCTTACAATAAGAAAATGAGAATGATGGTGAAAGAACTCCAAGCACAATCACTCAATGGAGAGGTGAATGGCTCAATGAAATGGTGCTAATGTGTTATTGTCAAGGAGTGAGTCCTTACAACAATCTAAGAAGCATAACATTACATGAAATTCCTTGAGAAAATGATGTTTCCTCATGGCTTTTTATAGCATAGCATTGGGTGATTATGTAACTCCTTTGAGGTGTGAAAAGGGGCTCTTTAGGGCTTAATTAGGTCTTTGACCAGCCTACCATGTGGATTCAGCTTAGATTTGGGAGTCAAATCAGCTTGGGAGCTGATCCATAAGTGGTTGGGAGGCCGACCAATTCCATAAATGCGTCGTTTAGCAGGTGCGC
This sequence comes from Picea engelmannii, assembly GCA_009831015.1. NCBI lineage: Eukaryota > Viridiplantae > Streptophyta > Pinopsida > Pinales > Pinaceae > Picea > Picea engelmannii. The sequence continues at coordinate 786,267 of ML779640.1, read as the reverse complement.
GGGTTTTTGCGCCAACAACCGCGCATCGTGCACGCATGCACGCATTGTACGTTCCTGTTCCGTGCATATGCGCGCGCACCCAAATTATGTAAAGCGCCCTTCAATTTTTGGTTACTTTGTATAGTTTTTGACCCTTTTGCAATGCTGTGAAATTAATTCAGTGCCATGAATGACTTCATTCCTGTTTGACGATGCTGAGTTCTTGTCACCATGTGCAGACGAAATTTCAGTGATAACAGATGCCCCCTGATGGATGAGGTTAGGATCATATGTATAGCCGAAATCCATCAATGTTTCTTCTATTGAGAATGTTGTTGTAAAAGAGAGCAATAGTGGGACCGGTGAGAGCAATCCTTTGGAAGAGAAAGGAACTAGTAGAACCCGACCTTCCATACGGTGCCGAAAATATACAACTGTGTACAAATGAGGCAGGCATGCCCCATGCTCGTGTGATGTAACTCTAAAAAATGATGACTGAAGTGTTGGTGTAGACGACTGCAGCGCCCTCGGGGGTGGTAATGATAAAGGCGGAAGACAATTCTGCAACGGAACATACTCTGAACAAAAAGGCAATGATCGCGGTAATAAGCAACGACGAAGATGCGGGCATTGATGGCCCTACCAAGTTCAGAGGTCTTTGGAAAATGATAAAAAGAACTGTAATAGTCGCAAAGTAAGACCCACCATAGCATGAGAAAGTGTTGGCGTTGAATTATATGGGGGCCAACGACAGCAGGGAGCAATGGTGTTTCACCCTGTGCCGTCCGAGATCTCTCATTGAATAGAGAATGAGAATCAAGATACTGTCGCCCTTCTGGAAAATAGTGTTGATGTCGAAAAAAGGGGGACACGACTCCCATAAGCAAAGGGCTTCGTGGATGCTACTGAGGTGAGGCAGTGGCAGAGGTACATGGACGAAGTCAAGAAGTGGGAAGACTCAAGACTGCCCTTGGTTGGAGAGTGTATGAGATAAAAAGTGGCCGCAACCGTGTAACAAGGTCGAGTGTCAGGGGGATGACAAGACTGCTGATAAGTTGTGCCAGAGGCGGGACAAGGTGAACAATATTCAGAGGGTGAAGGTAAGTGACCTGTGGAGTACTCTGAAGTTATTGACGATGCCGCGATGGTAGATGATAAGTAATGCTCCAACCAAGGGTGACATGGGTTGCATGTGGCCAAAAGAAAGCAAGCCGCCAATGGTGATGACAAAAGCAAATGTAATGACTGGAAATAAAAGGTGTTTGTACAATAAATAATGAATAATTTTGGGGAGAAATGTACAAATACAGAAACGGGTTCCCCAGTGTGAAATGCGTGCCCCAGGGAGGGCAGAATTGTCGAGGAAATGAGGGTGGGGGCCCCATTGGTGAGTTTCTGTATGAGGTAGGTGAAATGAGGGTAGGTTTGCAGATGGGCAAACTGATTGTGAATGAAATGGAGGGTTCATGATCCTGCGAAGGTGCAGGTAAAAAGAATAGAAGCATAAAGAGATGATCTGGGAGTCCATATGGGAAGCTAGCAAAAATGAGGAGAAGGAGTATGTGGGTGATTTTGGACATGATGAAAGAGACTATGGGGACTCCCATCCCTAAAGGGTAATGAAGAACAACATGAGTGTCAAAAAGTGCCAAAAAGGTGCTATGAATGGGACAACTCATGTGGGTGAGAATGCTATCGGGTTACAGCACCGAAGATGAAAAATGGAGGTCTGGGTACTGCAGAGCCGGGAATGAGGATCCTAAAGGTCAATATCAGCGGGTGTGACTGGAAATGTAAATGCAATATAGTGGGAGAGACTACATGCCAGTGCTGAATATATACCTGAAGGGATGATGTTGATGACCGATGAGCAAGTACCTGCACACATAACAACCAAATACCCAAAGTGAACAATACCTGAAGAAAATCAAAGATATGAGCATGTATTTGACAAATGTGACAATGCGCGTGCGTACCTGACCATGATATGAAAAAAGGCACCCCGGGGGCTCAGGATGAAAAGTGATCCAGGGACAGCTATGATGTAGGTGGTGGGAAGCTGATCCCGTGGCTGAAGACGGTTTAAAAAATGGCCACCTTGGGCTCCCGGAATGGTGAGTGGAAGTTTGGCAAAAGGCCTATATATAGTTGTAGGGCCCACATTGCCACCTCATTTGTACCTACTGCTACAGTGACTGGATGAGAAGATTGCAGAGGAGATTTGGAGTTTCAGGGAGGATGAGGCAGCCGATCGACGTTCTGCGAGTTTCAGGTTAGTGCTCTGATCATCCTGCATAGAAATAGGTTTTTAATTTTTGGGTAGGGTAGGTACGAGGGGCCGTACAGGGGGTTTGAAGGGATTTTTTATAGCATGTGGGCCCACATGCGTGGGAGATTCAGTGGAAGGCGCACATACATGTGCGCCTGTTCACTGAATATGGGTGCATGGGTGCATAGGTAGGGTAATTTAAGGCACGCCTGAAAGGCGCATCTGTGTTGTGAACAGGTGCGCATTGGTGCGCGTCTGTGGGTTTGACAGGCACGCACTAGAGCGCACCTGTGTGGTGGAAAGGTGCGCTCAACGAGTGCACCTGTGACGAAAACAGATGTGCATCAGTGCGCCCCTATGTAGTAGACAGGCGCGCATACGTGCGCGCCTGTGTAGTGAACAGGTGCGCATGTGTATGCGCCTGTGGGTGATAAAACCGCGCCTAGGAGGCAAGGTTGAAGGGTAAAAAATGAATCTTTTTTGATGCATTTTATGGTTGCATAAGTTGATATAGGACTCTGTGTTGTGTGCAGGTGGCCAGCAGTGACTATGGCTGTGCGGTGGCGAGAGCGAGATTGGTCTCAGTTGTGAGAGGTTGTGGCCAATGCGGGGCCTGAGGTGCGAGCGACTTTAGCAACCTGTGGGTTGCTAAAGTTTTTTGAGTGTCCGTTGATACGGACACAAGAGTATTTACTTCAGTTCCTGCTCCAGATGTGGAGTCCGGAGCTACACTGCTTCCTCGTGTGAGGAGAGCAGATCCCCTTCACTGTGGTGGAGGATGTATATTTTTTGACTGGGCTCCCCTTCCAGGGAACGCCTCTACCAGCAGAGCCCGTGCTACCGAGGGATACACCCCTAGCTACGATTGGTGCTCGATACTACTCAGGCCCAGACTTTATGTTAGGGACGGTGGTGAGCATGAGCGCTATAGACTCCCTGACTCATCGTTGCATCGCGGTGATGATCGTACGTGTATATGGGTCACTGGCGACCCAACGGATTAGTGGTGGCCAGCTGTTGGTGCTGGAGAGGGTGGTGGTGGGCCATGAGTGGTTCGTATGGGGGTTGACTCTGCATGTGCGGATGATCGCGCAGTTGGACCATTATGAGTCCACAGGTGCTAGGGAGTTTGCATTTGGCTTGATCCTGGTAGTTTGGTTTTTAGAGAGGGTGTCGATGTTGCGCCCGAGGGTTCTACTAGAGGTGCCAGGGGCGCAAGAGCCGTGCTTGAGGCGGTGGTCAGTATTTTTGGTTCGCCACGGTGGTGGCGAAGGTGGCCACTATTTTTCAGCTCAGGCAGCATAGATATGGCGACAGATGCCGCAGGTGATACTGCAGTACCCCTATGCTGGGGTTGATTTCCGGGGAGACCCGGACATGGTGCTGCCTCCTGGGGAGGCTTTTGACCATCGAGGTATGCTGAGTATTATGTATGTTTTTTATTTATGTTATCGTTTGAGATATCAGTTCATATGTATGTGATATAGATGTTGATACCATGTTTTGGTTGTTGTTTGTTGCATGTGCAGATGTGGCACCTCGCAAGCGCGAGGTGGAGTTGCAGAGAGTGTCGGTTCAGCGAGAGTCAGAGAGACTACCACATGGAGAGAGACGTTGGTGGGATGAGGCCGCGGGGTGACCAGCAGAGCCCGAGAGGGCAGTGAGGAGGCGCCGGTTCGATGAACCTGGTGCGGGGCCATCACACGCTCCTCCAGCGGCAGCCGAAGTAGATTTTGATGATATACGCCATCGTCTGGAGACGGTTTTGGAGGACGTGCCTGAGGGCATGTGGATACGCATCTAGGACGAGGGGTTCCTGGAGCAGTGTATAGGAGTATCTCCACCATGGCGGTCTATAGTGCGACGAGTAGCTATGCTTGCCGCCATGACTAGTGGATGCCTACTGCCAGGGTAGGAGGGTCCTATGGGTGGTCCTCCACCACCGCCTGGGGTAGGTGGGGGTGGGCCACCACCTCCTCCTGAGGGAGGAGTAGGTGGGGGTGCGATAGAGGCACCCTGATTGATGTATATTGTATATCTTTTTGTTTATAGGCTGGTGAGCCGATGTTTGTACCGAGGGACTGTGATAGCCTACGGGCACGTGTATTTTTTGTATGTAAACATTCGGATGGCCT
>ML779640.1:726877-739929 GCA_009831015.1 Picea engelmannii | reverse complement strand
CTAGTCATGAAATAGTCTAGATGACTATATTGATGCTACCGGGTAAATGGTATGTTTTGTGCTCAAGTCCATTACCTATAAATACCTCTCTAGCTAGGAGGGAGTGTTAATATTATGGTAGCTGCAGGAGGTATTTACCCCCACGTGTGAACCTGACGAGAATAGAAGACTCTGGGAAGAAAGAGAAACCCTAATGAGTTGGCTAATAACCCTAGAAGCCTTATCGGCTCAAGAACATAATTTTATATTAGGCTATTAGCCTCCAAGAGAAGAAGTTGACCAGAATTAATAATAATATACTGAACAGACACATACCCAGAAAGAGAAGTCGGCCCCAGTACACTGGCAGGATTACTATAAATACAGGGTGCCAGTTTTCATTTGTCACATCTCAGGACTGCAGTTTTCCCAGTTGGTGCGCACTGCAGTTGCAGTTGGTGCGCAGGTTTGGAGGAGGGTTGCAGGTGCAGCTGCAGCAGCAACTAGTTTCAGTATTGTCTTGGTTATCTCTTGGCTAGGGTTTGGAACATCTGATAAGTCTTTTGTGATGCGCTATCCTTGGGGATTGATGCGCTACTCTTTGTTTGGCTATCTAGACTAGGGTTTTCTTTCGGAGGAATTCTCAGGTCAAGGTTAAGGTGCTTGGAGGGAGGCTTCGGCCTATGGTTGGGTGATGAGGGTATCGTTAATGGTAAAACGAGCACACCATATTCTATATTCTAACAGTTAGCACTCTGTAAATTTTGTTTGGCTGATAGAAAACAATAGAGGTAATTGTTTCAACCTACTTTAGAGATGAAGAAATAGCCTCCTCAACTCAGAGAGGGCTCTCTCGTGTCACTTGATATTTCTTTGGAAACCGGTGGCTAGATTTTGTTTTTTTTGGGGGGGGGGTTAATAAAGTTGTTGGCAAGGAAGGGGAGGAACACTCAGGGATATGGAGTCAAAATTCTAAAAGTGAATGAAAACAATGACCATCCAGTAGAACTCTCCAGAGGATAAAGGCTAAACTAGGTGATGAGTTTGAATTATTCTTGAATTTAAATAGAGTGTAGGAAGATAAAAAAAAAAAAAAAACTGCATCAGAGCATTACTGAAATGAATTCTGAATTTGTTAAGAAGAAATACACATAGTTTAAATTGCTTAAGCCAAGAGCATCACAAGATGAATTCTTGGCCTTTAACTATCCAATTTAAATAGAAGAAAGTGTAAATAGAATACAGATCACAGGAAATACATACGGTCAAAGAAGACAAAGCTCATATGACCACTGTTAGAATATTTTCATAGAGACTTCAACAACTTCTGCATATATATTCAATTCAACTTTAGAAAATTACAACAAAGTTCGAAAAAACCAAAAGGGTGCTCTTGCACTTCTGACAACATTAATTCAATCAAATGCCCCAACATTTATACCATTTGATTACAATGAATGAAACGAAACGTTTCATATTCTAAACTAATTATAGTAATTTCAACTAACAGTCTCGGTATATGAATCGATTTACAATGATCACTCAAAAGACGTTTCAAAACTAAGAACAGATTTCTCTGACTGGTCAAATTCCTTTACGACATCTAGCTTGTCCTGATCTTCTATCGAACTCGCTGGCTTGGTGACACCTGGAGGTCACTTATTGGTCTGGGGAAAACTTCATTTCATTTTGCCCAGCCGCACAATGTCTTCCATTGTGAGTTAGAAGGAATCTCGTAGTCCATCATCTCCTTAATAAAAATATCTAGGTCAACGCACATGGTGTAGGACATAATCGGCAGGCCAATCTTCATTGTTTTAAATTGATTCAAAATTTCAAAGTCTGTGGCCAAATACTCTACCAGACTTGGGCCTTTCAGACTTTACCCCATAGCTTCAAATTTGGAATGGTCCATCCTACAATGAATACTGAGAGAATTGTAGTCTTCTTGGTTGTATAATGAACCTTTTCCATCCCAAAATGGTGGGTGGCCCTTGACAAACAATTGTTCAAATGTGTCTTTAAACTCCTGTATACTTTGCTCCATTTGCATAGCTTTGTTCTGAACCAATTTGAGCAAGTTGTGCTTGGCGATGATTCTCCTGGCCCAGATGATCAAAGTAGTTATATATTTTACCCCAATAGTCTGAAGATCAGTAGTGGGCACATAATTCAACAAATCAATAGCATTCTGGGTCCATTTCGAAGGTTTCTTGGCTAGTGTTTCATTAACAATAGTACACCTGCTTCGTGCCGTGGTAGCCATGTTGTCTTCGTCATTTATAAAATTCAGAAAATCTGAACTTAGCAGCCTCTGCAACAATAGCATCCCAAATCACATGTTTATCTCCTTGCAATAGTGTTTTACCTTTTAACCTCATCCTCATCTTTCTTACTCTCTCTTGCAAATCTTGATTTTCCCTTTGGATTGGAGCCATCTTTTCATCTTTTATTTTCATCTCTTGTTTCATCTTTTCCGGGGCTTCCTTAAGGATTTTGATTTCCCCCATTTGTAAGCTCACTTGGGACATGGCTTGAACCAATCCATCAGTGCTCGATCCAGTTTCTGCAATAGCAGGTACAATGACAACCATATCTGACATTGCTACTTGTCCTTGTAACCAATTCTCTTTCTCCTCTTCCAGCTGTAACACTTTAGCTTTGTAATTTAGTGCTCCTTGTCTGAATGTTTCCTTCTTTTTCTCTAGAGAAGATAGCTCTGTTTCCTATGGATTTTCAGTAGGGGACATCTTTAGCTTCTTCTTCACACCTTGTATTATATTGTCCTTCTCATCTAAAGAATCCTTTACTCTTTGAGGGCCTTCAGACTCCAATCTTTTGACCCATGTCTACCAGGCTTTGCTGGATGCTTTCTCCTGTTTCAATTTCCCATCTAGTTTGAGTGCATGTGTTGTCAATCTTGAAACTTTCAGACTTAAGATTAGATAGTCCAAGTATAGCATGTCACTAGCATTCCTGTGGAACTTTACTTTGTCTGGGGCAACAATATTCTCATAGTGCATCTTGATTTCAGACACTTTATCATCATCTTCTATTTCTATATTAAACGTATTTCTCTCCACATCTCTAACTAAGAACAGAGACGTCTTATGCTGGGATATGTTCTCTACTTCAGGCAACAGGCCTCTTATCTCACTATTGGCCATAATTCCTTTTACAACATATTGGTTCATCAAGTCTTCTTTGGATTGATATACTGCCCCGTGTATCTTGCTAAATATGTGTTTCTTGCTGCTGAAAACCCTTGTCCTGCTTTCACTTTGTGGCATGCTCCCTGTACCAACTTCTTCATTCTTGGTTGCACCTTCCACCATCTCCATGCTCATTTTCTCTTTAGGTTCTTCTTCTTCCAGGTCAACCACTTGAGAGGGTGGTGTAATTTTCATCTTCTTGGGAATATCTTGTTGACTACCGATACCCATGGCCTCTAAACTATTCCTCTTATTATAAACAATCAACTTTGGGGCTTTAACAATCAATCTTGGAGAAGCTTTATGTGTATGGATCTATTGAGGGGCAGACTCTATTGGTTTTATCCAATCATGCTGCAAAGTGACCTCCATATCTATACATGTTTCCATATTAGCTATTTTATAAAATCCTTCAACATGCTCGTGCTCATAAGGGCCCAATTTTCTCATCATCCTTCTCTTTGATATGATCTGATGGGGGTCATATTTCCTTCCTTGTAATTGTGTAAACCCAAATTCATTGAATTTGGCTTGGATATGAGGTAAACAGGATTTGTTTTTTACCACAAAGGTTCCTACCATGAAAGGAAATTTCAAGTTAGATTCCTTATGTTCTTTCAGAAAGTGTTATGTTTCTGAAATGATCCTTTGTCTGATAAAATCTAAAGAAAAAATTCTAGGAGTCAAAAATAATGGTAAAATATAAGGTCCTTCTTGATATCCATACACCCATATCACAGTAGATTGTATGAACAACATCCAATCTCCTACTCTTCTCTCCGGATTTGGTTGTAAAAAACTTTTCATTTCTTCCAGAACCCTTGGCAAGTCTGAGCCGAAGATAAGACTATACACCCTGGACATGATCTTATTGATGAAAATAAGCATGGTGATCCTTTTGAATTCAGTTGAGATGAAAGTAATTTCAAGGAATTCGATCTTGTTCGATTCCAGGAAAATCCTTAGCAGGTGCATGTAGTATCTGAAGTGTCTTAATGAACTGAAATTGACTAGCTGTCGATGCATATTATCAGCGATGAATCTGTCAAAACTAATACAGACCAACTGATGAGACTCTGACACAAAAAAGGTTATCAGCAAACCTAACATGAATTCTATTACGAACTTGTCATTATCTAACCCTTAAATTTGGCTAAGCAGGGAACAAGCCCACTGAACCTCAATGATCATAATACTCACATTGATAGGCAATGACAGACTTTTCAAATGGTGTTCATGCTTGAAAATGGTTTGCAGAAACAAGGTTTTTACTTCTGAAGGGAATTCTCTGTAAAATGTGATCATCTTCTCTTCATAGAAGGGCTCTAAGGCTACAGAGGAGTACTTTCATACACTGATGGTATGTCGAAGTGAAGGGATGCCTATTTCACATAAAACCTTTGACCCTAATTTATTCAAAATAACTTTTTCTTCCTGTGAATATTGCTCGACACACCAGCTTATGAACTCATGGAAAGGAAAGACTACTTCTACGACATAAGGGGTAATGGAGGCTTGAGCCATTCTGAGGAAAGGGATCCAGTTCCCAACATTGTCTAACAAATTCAATCTAGACACAGAAACAGGCGAGACTGTTATCTCTGTGTCGAAAACATCGAAGTCCCTATCAATTAGGGCTTCTTCTCTAGAGGCGATGTCTTGTTCATTCACGAATAAAATGATGGGATTAGTGTCCATTGTGAAAATACCTATTAAGCGGTGAAGAAAACATGAATCTGATCCAACTTTGAGCTTGAGTTTCAAATGGATGGTTTGCACCCAATTTTGAACATTTGAATGTTTCAAAGTATCATAAAATAATGCAGGGGATCCTCCTTTTATATGTGCCTATCGACATTGGGGATTGGAGAAAACAGTTTTAGGTAGACCGCTTTTCACCCTGATGAACCTCTAGAGGCGCCATGCATCCACGAACGAAACCATGGCAGTTTTTCCCGGCCCGTCTTCGAATGATTAGTCCTTACAGTACATCAATCGTCGATATGATTTTTAGTCGTTGATCTGGATCTCTCTAAGATCTACAGTCCACCGTGCCTAAACAAAACCATGGCAGTTTTTCCTGACCTGCCTTCGAATGATTAATCCTCACACTACTTCAATCGTCGATATGAGTTTCAGTCGTTGATCTGGATCTCTCTAAGATCTACAGTCCACCGTGCCCGAGAAAATTTCGATATCGGGGATTGGAAAAAGTGGTTTTAGGTAGACCACTTTTCACCCCGATGTAGATCTAGAGGCGCCACGCGTCCATGAACAAAGCCATGGTAGTTTTCCCTGGCCCACCTTCGAGTAATTATCTTTTTCGCTGCTTCATTCCCCGATATGTCCCTCAGCCATTGATCTGGGCTACTTCAGATCGACGATCCACTGAATCCTACCTTTCGTGCCTCCTCTATATTTGTTCACATTCCTCCATATAAGACCTTATCCTCCAAACTATCACACTTCCACAACGATGTGGATTTTCGCTAAATCTCTGAAACTCGAATCCTGATATGAAAATTGTTATGATGATAACATAGGCTCCAACTAGGGATGTTATCCTCCTTGCGAGGTAGCAAAGAACTGAATACCAAGTCCATACCTATTGGGATGTGGTCTATTAGTGTGATCTGAATCCACTGATATTTATTCAAAAAAAAATTAAAATATGCCCAACATAGCTCAGGGCCTTCACCTCGGGCTTCAACTATGCTTCTTTTATTCCAACTTTTCATGCGTAAAGAAAAACACAAAATGACTATATACAATGAATGATGGGGTGATGATTTTTCAAACAATGTAATGCTTGAGGAACCTGCCATTCACATGCCCTCCTCCAGTGATTTCTCCATTAATTTTTTGTAACAAATAGGCATTTCTCCCACGGTAAGTTGTGATTTTGAATGGACCCAGCCATAGGTTATCAAATTTCCCATGTTTTCCCTTATCTTCATTTCTAGCATCCCATTTTAGTACCCAGTCTCCTAGTTCGAAGTCATCCACCTTGGTATGTTTGTCGAAATCCTCTTTGATCTTGTCTTGTCGTAGCTGGGTGTTATGAAAGGTATTTTCTCTGGTTTGTTGTACGTTTATAAGCTCATCATCTCTTCTCCTACTAGCGTATGTTTCTACCTCTTGCTCCAGTAACAAATTCATTATTGGCAATCCTAATACAGTAGGAAAAATTTCTTCAGTGACATAGAATATTTGGAAAGGGGATGTGGCAATGGATCTCTTTGGGGATATTTTGTCAGCCCATAGTGCGTGGATGAGCTTTTTGTGCCATGCCTTTTTATTCTCTTTCAACAATTTTTTGATGATTCTGACCAAGATTTTATTCGAAGACTCAACCAACCCATTCCCTTTAGGGTAGTATGATGTGGAATGACCAAGGGTGATATTGTAATCACTACAAAATTTCTCCAATTTCTTAGACTTGAAAGGTGTTGCATTGTCTGTTATAATTTTGATCGGGCATCTAAATCTGGACAGAATATTATCTTCTAGGAATCGAATGATGACATCATTTTTAGCTTGTCTGGTGGGGACTATCTCAATCCACTTAGTGAAATAATCGGTCGCTGTCAGGATCCATTTGTGTTGGGAAGAGGACTGAGGATGGATCTCCCCTATGAAATCAAGGCCCCGCTGTTTGAAAGGAGCTTCCTTGAAATGGGTTTTAAAGGTAGAGCCTACAATTTTCCTTTCCCATAAAAAAATTGACATTCATGGCACTTTGAGACTTCTTTATAAACATCGAGAAAGATTCTAGGCCAATAAAATTCAACCCTCGGAATTTTATGCACGGTTGTCTTCCAATAATGATGACCTCCACAGTCACCTTTATGGAATTCTCTGATGGTTTTCTCTTCTGCTTCCTCTATTAAACAACTCAATAAAATCCCCCCTGGATCTTTCCAATATAGTAATTCATTTACTATACAAAATTTTGCTTCTTTCAATTTCAAGAATGTGGACTTTGTCTTACTAAATTCAGGAGGAGCCTGCAAATTCTTTAGCACAAAGTTGATATCAGCATACCATGAAGAGTCAAGAAATTTTTGGGATATTGGTGGAGTCGCCCTTTTTTATTCTGAAACTTCTGATATTCTGTTGTGAAATTTATCCCTAAAAGTCCAAAATTCGTCTGTGCCATCAACCTTTCCAGCCCTTTCCCTTTGATCAACTTTGTGGGCTTGATTTCAAGATCATATTATAATAGCACCGCAATCCATTTTCCCCTCTTTCCTTCAAGATCGGGCTATTTCAAGAATGTGTTTCATTGAGCTACTAGGAAAATAAGCAGTGGTATGTGAATGTAGGATGCAAACCCTGAATTCTTTCAATGCCTTGAGTAAATCATATGCTTTCTTCTCCATTATGTCATATTTCAAAGGGGCATCTCTTAATGTATTACTTTAGTATGCTATGGGCTTCTCAAAACCCTGGTCATCTTTCTGGAGTAGCACACCTGAAATTGTGTGTTCTGAGGCAAAAGATAATAGTATGAAGTCTTTCTCAAAATTGGGAAGTACAAGAGCCTTTGTCAATGCTACTTTGATGTCTTCAAAATATTTTCTAGCCTCAGGGATCCACTTGATTTCATTTCCCTTATTTAGAATATTGGTAATATGTTTTATGATTCATTGCTCCAAGCAAAGACATAAGGGAATTCTTTAATTATTTTACATACCTTTATTTGACTTCAGGACTGATATTTTTGGACAGCTTAACAATTTTTGGATCCTCAGGAGTTCTGATATTGCAATCTTCCACATCCCCTTCATTTACTCTAATATTTGGGCTTCTGTCCACGTCATTATTATCAAAGAGTTTCTCTAATGGTACTATGAATTTAGGAATGATGTTGCTTTTCAACTGTACAATATCTCTGCCAACAATCTGATTGTCAAAATATCCTTCCTTTGTGAAAGTAGTTGCATCCACCTCATCATCTCAGTATTCATAATCAATGTTTAAATTCTCAAATTCATTCTCCATTTTTAGGAAGGTTTCTATATGTTTGTTGTTCTCGAAAATTTTCCAGTGCTTCATATTGTCTGGTACTGCTGGCATGTACTTCACTTCAACCTTGTAGCTTTTTTCAGGGAAAATTGGGACTTTGAACACTGCTGCTGAAGTAGCTAAGGCATCAATTCTCTTGGAATTGCTAAAAGACTGCATTCTAAAAATTTCTCAAGGAGGTCTAGTACTAGGTTTTTGTAATCCCTCAATCTGGGTTGTGTTTCTTGGTAGATGCCTTTGATCTGATTTATGATAAGATCAGAGTCTCCAAGCACAACAATTCTTTTGGCACCTAATTCTTCCAAAACTTTCAACCCCAATATTAACACTTCATACTCGACTATATTATTGGTGCATTCGAAAACAAGTTTGTAAGAGCATAATTTTGAGTCTCCTTTGGAATGATTGATCCATACGCCAGCGCCAAGATCCAACTCCTTCTCTGCATGCAGCTCCATCAAAATTCATTTTCCATATCTGATCCTCTGCATCACCTTGTTGTTCTGAAAGTTCCTCCATCTATTGGTTAAGTTCATTTTTATCAGCCATAATGATTTATGTTTCCTCCTCTTCAGAGCACAGGTCATTGAAAAAAAATAGAGGACCCTAATTTCGTTTCTATCGAATAGATAGGATGATTGTTTGGCTGTGATTTATTGCTGACCATATATTTAAGCAGGACCTCCCTGTACAATCTTTTGTCTTGACCAAAGACAAGAATAGCAGCATATGACATGTCCATCTGGAGGGTTCCTTTTAGTTTTGCAGCCCATGACCTGGACAACAACATACCAAATTTTGGAGGGATATCAGTGACCACTACGTCCATCACCATATTCTTAGCTAGGATTTGTGCTAAAGAAACCACCATGTCTTTGATCATGCCAAAGCATTTCACCTTTCTAGAATCGAAGGAGAACAGGTCCTTATAAGGTCTTGTGACATTGATACTTAATTGGTCCATGACCACTTTGGGCATCAGGTTGTGAGATTCTCCAGAATCCAGCATAGCATTATGCAGAATCATGTCGTGGATTTTCAAGCTGACATAAAAAGGACTTCTCAATTTTCGTTGCTTTATTCTACTCTTGGCCCAAATAGGATGGTTGGGTGATCATCTTGTATGTTCATGGTATCATAGGTTTGTCACATCTTCAACATCTTTATGATTTGATTTCGGTACTTGCTATTCTTGATCAATTCATTAAATGGCACTGAAATCTTTATCTTAGCCATCTCACTTTCGAAATCAAAAGAGGATGAGGTTTTCTCTACCTCTTTGGTGACCATTTATTTTCTTGTCAATAATTTCTTCTGAGGTTTTTCCTTCTGCTTCCCCTTTTCCACAACATCCTTTGCAGTTGAATCTTTCATAGTAGAATCCTTTGCAGCTGAATCATTTGCAGCAAAATCTCTTTTGGGTTGACTTGAAGAAGGTATGTTATTTGGTGGGATTCCCCTTTGGAGGGTTTGGAGGTACCTTTTGATTTCGAAGGTTATATTGCCTTTTGAATTGCATGATGGTGTTTTTAAATCCAGTCTCATAATCTTCCCTTTCTAGTGATACCCTCTCTTCTTCATCTTGCAAAAAGATATCACTTGCATCCATGAATTGGTTGTGTTCTTCTTTGGTCAAAAATACTTTTGTTTCTTTATCATCATAAAAGTTCATGTTTTCTTCAAAATATCCATCATAATCCTCATTCACGTGATTGTTTTGAAAAGGAGGCCTTATTTTTTGTTCCCTCTAATTTCCTTGGTTTCCCTACTTTGCTTGTTCCACTTGAGTTGCCTGATTCCCCTCATTTATTGGCTCTCTATGCCTAATTATGAGGAATAGTTGGTCTTCTCGGATTTACAGCTCATTATGAATATTTATAACTGTTTGTAAGCATAATAATCTATACTATATAACATTATTCACAACCCTTATACATGTTAGTTTTGAAAAATCTCAAGCAATTAAGAAAAAGATTTTATGAACACCTAGATATGGGCAAAATGCAATCCAACATTAAAACTATTTGCAATTTGCAATAAGATCCATGAAAGGCCCATAGAACAAGTGCATGCCTATGGAACAAGAACTTGTTTCTACCCTTATACATGTTAGTTTTGAAAAATCTCAAACAATTAATAAAAATATTTTATGGACACCCAGACATGAACAAAATGCAACTCAACTCTAAAATTATTTGCAATTTGCAATAAGATCCATGAAAGTCCTATGGAACAAGAATTCATTTCTATAGCAATGTTTCTTCTCCATTTTTCTTGTTTATGATAATTATGTTAAATCACTACAACACATTTTGAGATAGATTCAAAAAATTTTGAGATAAATTTAACAATTTTTGAGATAGATTCAACAAAGTTTTACAATGGTTTGAAAAAAAAATGTTTTGATTAGATTAATGATTCAAATTTAAAAAATGATGAATAAAAATTATTCAAACATTTAATACTAAAGTAGTTACTGATTGTTTTCACAATGCTTGAAATTGGGATGGCTAAAAAACTGAAATTGAATAATTCCTGAACATCCATGTACAAGATGTAAAAATGTCAAATTGACCTAAAAAAATGAGAATGAGAAGAACAATAAGAATAACCATAAAGACCAGACCTCTGAAATTACATTATAATCACAAAGACCACACCTGTAAAGATGCCTTTCTTGGTTTTTTGAAATAGAGACTTTCTGAAAATACATTTCTTAAATCATCAAAAATCCAAATCAAAACCTATGTTTTAAATTGCAACTTGCACAAATTTAAATTCATTATAATACGAAAAAGATGAGAAAAATGACTTTATTGTCCAATCATCAACACCCATGTCCATTTTCAAACTGAAGATCAAAATCATCAATGCCCATGCCCATGCCCATTAATTCCCGAAACATGTCCAAAGTCTTTCTGGAACATTCTTGATGTATACATAAATCCCCAAAATCTTCCCTCCCTAGAACTTTTTGGCTACCACCAGTAAGTCCCCATGTCCCAAGAAAGTCCCCAACAGGTTGGGGAAATTTCCCATGGTTACCCAAATCCCCAAAACACCAGAACAAATAAAAACTCAATATCCAAGATATCCTTAGAATTGAACAAGGTTTAAGGAATGTAATGACATATTGGATTCAATTCGGTGAAGAGAGATGAAAAGAAAGCATCTTGACCATTAAAAACAAGCTAACTCCCTACTGGAAGGTCTGAGAAACCATTTCTCCAATCCACCTACTATTTAGGAATAAATGACACAGATTTATTGCATAGCCATTATTGTGTGTTTCTATCGTAGTCCAGTTTCATAAACAAGTGTAAATGAGTACACAGAATAACTCATATATGCAACATAAGTTGTTCCCAAAGTTGTATAAAGTTTTTCATTTTATATTTGTATAGATAAAGCATTTTTATGTAACAGAAAAGAAAATTTATGATCTGATATATATTTAGAAATTAAAAAAAAAAATCAAATCAAATTGTTTAAGTTGGGTCTTGATTTGTTGTATTTCAGATTCTATGTTATCCATTCGCCTCTCAAAGTCCCCGAACCTATTATCCATTTGCCTCTCAAAGTCCCTGAACCTGCTTGTCAAATGGTTAAGAGCCAGATTGTTTGCCTAAGTAATATCGTAACTACTGCAAAGTGCATGCCTAATTTCGTTCCATGAGGGATCCATAGGCAAAGGGGCCAAAAAACCTTGCTGCAAAGAACTAAAAACTGCCAAACCTTTTTCAAAAGACAAAAATTGTGAGAGAACCCTGCTAGAACCATGCAGAACTATAAATCCAATGAGATTAAATGCTTTCTTTAGGATGAGCACACCAAATAAATTGCCACTGCTGCCTGCAAACAGGTCTTACTTGGAAATAATGGAGCAAGATTCAGTTGCAAGAGATAGTTACGTAGAAGACTAGTAGTCAATAGATAGTTGTGTAGTTGAACTCTACTTCACTTAATGTAGATCCTAGTTTGTTGTAGTTTGTTATAACCGATTAAGTAGAGTAGTTTCCTATCTAATAATGTAATCAGTCCTCATTTAATAATATATATTGTGAGCGTTGCTTCACTTGTATTTGTTCTTTCCAAATTCTAAGTTGGTATCAAAACCACGGAAAGAAAGAAAGAAAGAAAGAAAGTATTTTTAACGTCCACGAGGCTAAAAATAGCCTATGGGACAGATTATTTTTCCATCTGGATTTTGTATTCGGCCCTTTTCCTGTGAAGTTTTACAATAATCGCTCCCAGCTTCTCAACAAACTCTTTGCTGAATAGATTATCCCAAGAATTAGCTGCCAGAATACCTGCATAATTTTCCCTGCTGTCTTTGAGGGCCTCACATTCTAAAATGAAATGTTTTTCTGTTTCCACTTTTCCGGACGAGCACATAATACATACTCTTTCTTCCCACCTTTCTTTTGGCCTTTTCCAGTGCCATGTTTCACAACGGAGTTGATGAGAATTAGTCATTATTGAGCAATAAGAATTTTAGATCTCCAAGAAATATTGGCCCCTATGTACGCCTTTTGCTGATGGTTATGAGTGGGGTTAAACTCTTCAATGTAGTACTTCTTCTTTCTCCCTAGCTCTTTCTCCCAAGTATGTTTGTGGAACTTATCCATAACAAGATTTTTTATCTCTTTACTCTTTGTAGGACACATGATCAAGCAAATGCCCCATTTATTAAGCCATTTGTTATTTTGTTGCATCCAAGTCTTCTTTCTTTTGCACAATCTGTCACTAAACACAACCTTAGGCCATCTGCCCTCTTCCATTTGCTCAATTTTTTTCAAATACCTTATGACTCGCACCATAGCAATTGCTTCA
>ML779640.1:706986-726827 GCA_009831015.1 Picea engelmannii | reverse complement strand
ACAATCTGTCACTAAACACAACCTTAGGCCATCTGCCCTCTTCCATTTGCTCAATTTTTTTCAAATACCTTATGACTCGCACCATAGCAATTGCTTCAATAGGGGCAGCCCCTATTTCACTTAACAAGATAGCATAAGGAACTACACTTTTAATTTTGAATTTGTTTGTAATCAACCGCTTCTGAATTTTCTCAATTTGTTTCCACTGCATATCGGTTGTGCTACTGTCCCATAGTTCACAACCGTAGAGGATCACCGGAATCACTAGAAGCCCAAAAAGAGTTAGAGTGGTTTTCTAGTCCCACAACTATGCCTCTCTACACCTGTTTTGAAAAGAATAAAATGCTTTCCAACCCCCTAAAATTCTTTTCTTTCTACAACCATCCCAACTTAAATTTCTGTTGAAGTCAATTCCGAAGTTTTTGTAGTCTGCAACTTCTTCCAAAATGTTTCCTTCAAATTAGAACTTATGTTGGTTATGTTTTCTTTTGTTAGAGAAAACCACTACTTTCGTTTTGCTAATATTGACTTGCATCCCCCCCCTTCTACAAAACTGCTCAAGGGAACATAAGTGCTCTTGCAAACCAAGAGTTGATTTAGAAATCAATATAAGGTCATCTGCGTACAAAAGAAGCCTTATATTGAACTTGCCCAAATGGATACCATCACCCCCTTGCGAATTTAGCCACTCTTCAAGCTTGTCAATATATAACCCAAAAAGGGTAGGATACAATGGGCAACCTTGCTTGACCCCGCTTCTAAAACTTTCAGAAATGCCTGCTGAAGTTCTAATTTTGACTTTCACCTCTTCATACATCCTATGCACARCTTCTCTCAAATGCCTGGGAACCCCGAGTTCCTCCATTCTGCTCCAAAGCTTATCCCTAGGAACCATGTCAAAGGCTTTTCTGAAATCAACAAAGCAACAAAAAACTTCTTCATTTTCTTCCCAAGATTTTTCAAAGATGTGCCTTAAAGTTATGCAATGATCAACTGTGGAATGTTTAGGTCTAAAACCTGCTTGCCCTTTAGCACGTTTATCTCTTTCTTCTGCCCACTTGCTGATTTTCTTTTCTTACATGCTTCCAAATAACTTTGCAAACAAGGGGTTTATCATTATGGTTCTATAATTGGAGGGATTATTGACGTCACCACTCTTGAAAAGACGTATTTCCATACTATTTGTCCAATCTGTGGGGAACCCTTGATGTATGATGTTGTTGAAAATTTTTTTGATGTGAGGTGAAAGAATTTTTAAGCCCCACTTTAGATACTCTACTTGGAGTTCATCTAAGTATTTTGCTTTTCCAGCACCCAACCTCTTGATACCCATCTCTACCTCTTGCACTGTGAAGAGTTTTGTATCTATGTTGACCAAGGAAGGAGGGTCAACCTTCCAGAGAAATGAGGAGCCCTAGAAGAAAGGTGCGTCAATTTCTAAAAGTCCACATATCTCTTCTCTGGAAGGGTGCGACGACATACTACTCAAACTTTACGTGCGTTTGAAAAACTCAAATTTCTGCACTCCAACTATGTATTACAGTGCGAAAATATTTGAAAATACCTGCACTCCAAGTGAATCCAGAGGTGCGAACTCGCCGCACTCTAATGGTTGCGTGAGGTGTAGAAACACGTGTGTTTGCGCAGGCCGCGTGTGTTCGATTTGGAGAAGAGACGCGATCCGTTGTGTAAGCCCATTATTTTGCTAAGTCGCTGGGTCCTTGAGGAGGACGCATGGGTTCTTGAGAGAGTCGTCCCAATTTATTTTTATTGCTGAGTTGCGTGCCATTGAAG
Organism: Picea engelmannii; assembly: GCA_009831015.1. Taxonomy (NCBI): domain Eukaryota; kingdom Viridiplantae; phylum Streptophyta; class Pinopsida; order Pinales; family Pinaceae; genus Picea; species Picea engelmannii. The sequence goes on along the minus strand of ML779640.1, from coordinate 725,033 downwards.
AGAGGGCCGTGAGAAAATCCATGAGTTTTGGTAAAGCGTGAGGACGGGTAGAGGGTCGATCCACCATTCTTCGCAAATCAGATCTGATGCATGTCTTCAGTGCTACGACAGTCGACTCCCGTGATTGCATTGGCTAACAATCGACTCCCGTGATTGCAGAGAGAAATCATTCAAAGTGAAAAACACAGAGTCTGTGGTAACGCAGAGTTAAGTTTATGCGTTGATCCTCCTCCATTCATGATTTCTTTATGCATGTTTTTATTCTTATTTTAAAAAGGAATTATGAGATTTCTTATGCATATGAGGAAGGGGTTATATTTTAGATCATTTTATAAATCCTGAGGTGGAGTGCAGTTATGAATGGATCTTTATGCACGTTTTTATTTTTATTTAAGAAGAGATTATGCGATTTCTTATGCATAGGAGGAAGGGGTTATATTTTAGATCACTTTATAAATAGTGAGGTGGAGTGGAGTTATGAATGAATGAACGATCATAAATAGTGAGTGGATATTTAAAGGTGAATATAAGTGTGTATTATAAAAAAAAAGAGTTTATTTTTAAGGAATTTAATTATTAAGGTGTGGTATGATTTCATATTATTTTAAAGGAATTTATATGAAGTGGTGTTAAGGGTTTTTATTGAGGGTGAGTTTGTGGTACGTATGGAGTGATGTTAAAGTTTTTTTTTTAAGTTTTCTTATATATATTTTTAAGAAAGATAAAAGATGAGGTAGAGTCGGATCGGTGGATTCGAAGGCAGAGTGACAGACTGCTCAACACTCAACGAAAAGTTGCATATCCTTGGTGATTCACTTGTAGAGAATATCTTGCAGCGATGACGAATTCGCTGGCAGAGACCTACCTCAACGAAGTCAACAAGTTAGATGGATCGAATTTCATTAACTGGAAATTCAGATGCAGAACCTGATGGAAGGGTACGGTGTCTGGACCATTGCGAAGGGAACTGAAGTGAAACATGTTGCGACTGCGAGTGCAACAATAGCACATATCCAAGATTGCGAGAAGCGCAAAAACAAGGCCAAGGTATTGTTGTGTATGTCTGTTAAAGATTTCATAATACTACATATTAGAGAAGCTAATACTTCTGCTGAAACGTGGACAATGCTTAAAGCCTTGTATGAAACTAGCAACACAAATCGTATTCTATTCCTGAAAACTAAATTGCTAGGTATTAAGATGGATGGAAATGAATATGTTAGTTCATGTTTGGGTCATATTAAAGAGGTGAAAGACAATCTAGGAAATATAGGGGAAACAGTTTCAAGCACTGATCTTGTCACTATTACCTTAGATGGTATGCTAGAAGATTATCAGATGTTCATAATAGGTCTCGCAGCAAGGGAGAAACCTTCTACTTTTGAAGAACTGACAGATATTTTGCTACAAGCAGAAGAGAGGCGCAGGAATCTGAAGTCTCAGAATAAATATTTGGCACTGTGGTCAAATAAGAGATCTGCGAGAGGGAGATCAGGAGAAAGAGGCAGAGGAGGCAGTTCATCGCAGAGAAGACAATCTCCAAGGCTGAATCAAGGTATGCTATCTAACATGAATGAGTCAAAGAGTTGTTTTTATTGTGGTCGACCTGGACATATTGTTAAAGACTGCCATAAGAAGAAGAGTGATGAGGCGAGGAATAAACCTAGAACACATTCAGGTCATTATGCAGAAAAATCTTCAAATCGTGATCTCAGATTGTTTATTGCTAGTGATGATATTGATGAACCCCCAAATTTTGATTCACGGGATCATAGGTTGTTTGTGTCTAACGCTACTTTATCTGCTAAAATAGATGATTTTGATGCCTAGTTTGTGGATTCGAGAGCATTAGTACATATGACATGTAATAAGATGTGGTACACTAATTTTAAAGAAACACAGAATGGAGCCAACATATATATTGGACATGACCATGCTCATCAGATCAAGGGATATGGAGACATTCCTGTGACATTGTCGAATGGTACTATTCGTCACATTTGCAATGTTGTTTATGTACCAGGGATAAAGAAAAATTTGATCTCTGTGTCCACCATCACAAATCAGAATTTGAAGGTTGAATTCTTCAAGAATTATTGCATAGTGAAGGATCTGTTGGACCAATTCAAAATTGTTGCAACAGGAGTCAGAGCAGGAGGCCTATACAAACTTGATGTTACCAGCAAAGCACATCATGCACTGACTTATGCAACTATGCCAACATAGATTCTTTGGCATCAAAGGTATGGACACATCAATCATCCTGATTTATTGTTTTTACAGAAAAAGAATATGGTTGAAGGAATTCCCATGTTAAAAAATGAGAATGTTGCTTGTGATGGATGTGCATTAGGAAATATGCATAGAGGTGAATTCCCCTCTAATCCTGATAAGAAAAAGAGAGATGTATTAGATCTTGTACATATTGATGTTTGTGGGCCTATGCAGACTAGGTCTTTAGGAGGTGCATTTTACTTTATGTTATTTATTGATGATTGCACGAGATACACATGGATTTACTTCCTTAGAAGAAAAAGTGATGTTTTCAAGTACTTTAAGGAATTCAGAACCATGGTGAAAAAGCAGACAGGAAAATCCATCAAAATCCTTCGTTCAGATCAAGGGGGAGAGTATAAATCAGGGGACTTCATCAAATATTGCAAAGATCATGGAATAGTACAATAATTTATAGTACCTCACACTCCACAACAGAATGGAGTCACTGAAAGGAAAAAAAGAACTCTGGTAGAGTGTTCCCGCAATATGATGAAAGGTAAGAATCTCTCAAATGCATTTTGGTTGAAGCCATAAATACTGCAGTTTGGTTAAAGAATAGAAGTCCAACAAGGTGTCTTGAAAAAGTTACTCCTTTCGAAGCCTTGTATGGTTTCAAACCTACAGTTCATAATTTGAAAGTATTTGGGTGTAAGGCCTTTGCTCGTATTCCAAAGTACAATAGAAAGAAATTGGATGCTAAAGCCATTAAATGTATTTTCATAGGGTATTGTTTTGAATTCAAAGCATACAAATTGTTTGATCCTTCTACTCACAAAGTACGTGCAAGTAGAGATGTACTTTTCCATGAGAAGGAAGCAGGAAATCATGATAATAACATTCATGAGGAATGGCATATACTTCTTGATGAAGGAGTTAAAGAAGAGTAGCAGCACCAACAACAAGGATGACTCAGTGATATGGATACTTCAAGAAATCATAGTTCACCTAGAGGTGAAGACAGATCTTCACAAAGTGGGGAGGAAGATAATCAGATGAGAAGATCTTCACGGCAGGTTTGGCTCCCTGAGAGGTAAAAATACTATGCCCTAATGAGTAGCATTTCAAATGTCATAGAACCCATGAGTTTTAATGAAGCAAATGAACATGATGAATGGCGAAATGCAATGGAGGAAGAATATGAATCTATAATGAAAAATGATACTTGGGAATTGACTGAATTGCCTAAACATAAGAATCCCAATAGATGCAAATGGATATACAAATCCAAGTTTAAATCAGATGGTAGTATAGACAAATATACGACTAGATTGGTTGCAAAGGGGTATTCACAAATAGAAGGTATTGATTATGCTAAAACATTTGCACCAGTAGCTAAATTGAATATTATCAAATTGTTAATTGCTTTAGCTACAAAGTACCATTGGAAGCTACACCAACTAGATGTTAAATCTGCATTTTTGAATGGCGAGTTAAAGGAGGAGGTTTACCTTACTGAACCTGAAGGCTTTGTGGAACATGGGCAAGAACACTTAGTGTGTAAGTTAAAGAAAGCATTGTATGGACTAAAACAGACACCTAGGTCATGGTATGAGAATATAGACACTTTCTTTCTTCAACAAGGATTTATGAGGAGCAAAAGTGATCCAAATGTGTATACCAAATTTGATGAGAAGGGGTATATAGTGTAGAAATTTCAATACAAATTAAGTATTTCCTGCGATTCTCCTGATCTAACAATTATACGCCACTATTAAATACAGAATCGCTTCTACTATTATTCTTGTGGAAAATTAAACCATGATCACAACCATAATCACACAGTGAAATATCAAGAATACATAACACAAAAGTTTTACCGAGAAAGCATGAAGATAAAAACCCCACTATCATATATTATGTATATCATGAATCATGAAACAATCTCATACAAAACTCTAATCTAAGAGCTCTCAGTACAATACAATCGTCTCACACTGTCATACACAAATCAATAAATACACGTGTCAATTTTCCATGTCCAGACAGCCTGCCTCCTCTGCACAATCCATGCAATTCGAATTCTCACAATGATCATTTACAAATTGCCTAGTTTGCACATGCTCATAAGCATATCCACTGCATGTGTGATCAAATCACAACTGATAGCCAATCTATCTCTTTCACTTGTTATCTCAACTGGGTATCCACTGGATCTGACATGCATGTAGTTAATCGTGATGAATCTTCAGTTGCATGTGAGTTCACTGATTAACTGAACTCTCACTAGTGCATGTTTAGTTACAACTAGTACAACTGATCTTAACTCACTTAACTACACTTATAGTTCTGTTACAAATCCAACTCACTCAGTTATGAATAAAATAATAGATTAATATTTATTGTCCAATTTATTTAAGGGAAAAGTAAATTAGACACATGTTTCTTGTTGAATTTTCAACATATAGTATTGATTTCCTTATATATTGATGATTTGATAATTACAGGAAATGCAGAGAAATTAATTGATTAAATCAAGGAGCAATTGTCACAAGTTTTTGAAATGAAAGATCTTGGTGAGTTACATTACTGCCTAGGTCTTGGAGTTTGGAGAAATACAGGCCAAACTTTTGTTTGTCAGAGTAAGTATGTTAGAGAAGTACTTAAGATATTTAAAATGGATAAGTGTAAATATTTTATTGTTCTCATGCAACAGAATGTGAAACTTTCTTGTGATGATAGCTCGAAGGAGGTGAATTCCACAATGTATAGACATATGGTGGGTAGTTTGAATTATCTCACCACAACCAAAACTGATATTGCATATTTTATGAGTGGGTTAAGTCAGTTTATGGAAAACCTCTAGAAATCCATTGGAATGCAACAAAGGAAGTACTCAGGTATCTAAAAGGAACACTTGATAATGGTATTAAATATATTGATGCATCTGATGTTGAGTTGACAGGTTACTCAGATTTTGATTGGGCTGGAAATCTGGATGATCGAAGATCAACCACTGAATATGCGTTCGGAATTGGATCTGGGGTTGTTTCATGGAGCAGTAAAAAGTAGCCTATTGTATCTTTGTCTTCTACTGAAGCAGAATATAAAGCCTTGGGTGCAACAACTTGTGAAGTTGTTTGGTTGAGAAGACTTCTTCAAGATGTTGGAAAAGAACAAAAGGAACCTACAATGATCAAATGTGATAATCAAAGTTCAATCAAGCTGGAGAATAATCTGATTTATCATGCAAGGACAAAACATGTTGATGCTTAGTTTCATTTTGTTCGAGAAAAGTTGCAGTCCAATGAAATAGCTCTTATGTATTGTAATACTTGTGAAAATGTTGTTGATATTTTCACTAAGCCTCTTGGAAAGATTAAGTTTGAGATGTTTAGGGAAATGTTAGGTGTAAGAGTATCCATTCTCCATTAAGGGGGAGACTTGGAAATAATGGAGCAAGATTCAGTTACGTAGAAGAACTCTACTAGTTAAGAGATAGTTGCGTAGTTGAACTCTACTTCACTTAATGTAGATCCTAGTTTCTTGTAGTTTGTTGTAACTGACTAAGTAGATTCATTTCCTATATAATGATGTAATCAGTCCTCATTCAATAATATAGATTGTGAGCGTTGCCTTACCTGTGTTTGTTCTTGCCAAATTTTAAGTATCTTTAGCTAGAATCTCTGCAAAGTCCTAGATACAAAGATCATTGTTAGATGGTGCATAAAGAGATTTTTGAATTGGAGCCATATCTCTTTGATGCAACTTATCTRCATACACAGACAATGAACTAACAACAATAAGATGATATTTTCTATTTCATGAACTTATATTGCACTCCATTATTAAGGATCTAATATATTATTTAACTATATGAATTCCCTCTTAGATATCTTGTAAGACTGTTTGATTATGAAATGGCAAAGAAAGTACTTGAAATAATTTTCTCTACTTTAGCTGCAGATATTACTAATGCTCGAAAGGCCTCCAAATCTACATCCAAAATATTTCTTCCATTTTGTACATGGTTGCATTAACCAAATTATAATAAAGTTTTGCACAGAGCCTTGATGTGAAAATAAAAATAAGAGACAAAATAAAAATTATCACACTGACCATACAACACATATACAATAGAACAATGACCTAATTGATTGATGATTAGATTTCATTAATGCAATGTGATGTTGGAGCATATTCTAAGTCAAAGTAATGATTGACCTCTAGGAGGTCTTAGCATTTACAAGAGGAAGTTGGATTCCTTGTTTCCATGTAATAATGAAAATTCTAGGAAGATCTAAGGTGGTTTACATTGAGAGGGGTGTTATCCCCATTTTTGGATAACTAAGGAGATTATGTCTAGAGACCCTTAGGTTGAAGATATGGAGTGCTGAGAGACTACATGACCAACAATACCCTTTTTCATAGTTGAAAACCCCTCTCACCACCAAAGATGGTCACATATTTCCAGATGGCATCCACCACATCAACAGGCTTTCAGAAGGMAGTGGGCCTTGTTCCATGAGGTACAAGTCAATATTATGGTGAGAATCATTTCAATATTTAAACCATTTGAGTATGTTGTATCTTAATTGGATCTATATTTCATGATATATACTTGGACATTATGCATTTTGCACTGCTTCACCTTAATGGTTGACATTGTGCCATAGTAAGTGATTTTCCTTGGCGATGGGTTTTCTACTAGGAACTCCCTTAAAGAGCCATCGTACCATTCTCAACCATACTTAACACTTTCCATAATCGTTCCCCTCCATTTCCTTATCTCTTGGGATTTCATGGTGTATTGACCCAAGAAGGGTTTGTCCCTCATTCTATGTGAAGAAGGGGCTAAAGGCCCAAAGGAATTGATGTTGGGTAAAAGATAAATCTTTGTATGAACCTTCCAGATGCTTCACCTAGGGATCACCCAAGAAAGGAGTGAAACACTTATATTTGAGTACAGGGGACCCACAATATAATAAAGAATGCTTAAAATGTTAGTTGAAGGATAGGAGGTCCCATCACGAGCCGACCTATCACGTCCATGAATATCTAGTGGTATGAAATTGCCATCATCTGGTCACCAAGACAAGGTAATGGCTCTCAGTTGCATGGTTGAGAGAAAGGGGGTCTCATCACGAGCCAACCTTCTCATTTCCACTCAGCATTTGTGGGTGGCATTTCCATTATCTTGTCACCACGCTAGTGCAGTGACCTTCAACCTTTCCATTAATGAATAAAAGAATGGAAAATAATGGGTTTGGAAAAAATGCATTGCGGACGAAGGTACCACACAATCCTCTACAAAGGAATCCATGAATGAGACACTACAACCCCTTATATGTCATGATCCCTATGCCCATTGAGTCTTGACCCCAACCACTTCATCCACTTTACATGGCTTAGAGAGGGATCTCTTGGAAACTCTCCTTGACCTAGGGAAAAATCTATCCAATAGGACACCTCATCAACCCTCCCATTTTCAAGCTTGACAAGGCGCATAGTGTCATTGAGAAATTAATTGTTTGATATAGTGATCTTTGATGCACATGCTTAGGTGGCTCATTTATTGATTGGATTCACTTATCATGATGTTATGACTTGAGATCATTGGAGGGAATGTGCATTTGTCTTTGCAGGACCTAGTTGGTGGAGCATTTTGGAAGAACAAGCCTAGCTTGGGCTTCCATGGGGTTGGAAGCCCACAGGTTGGATGCCAAGGGTCCACATGCTGAATTATAGAGATAAAGTATTGAAGACCTGGAATATTATGTGGAAGACTTAGCCTAACCCTCACATGCCAAAAGATTTTCCTAGGAGGAGAAAAACGTCTTATTTTTAGCTTGATGTCATATTTGGGGGATAGAGTTTGGTGGTGATGTTGCCACTTATTGATAGATGGATGTTTTGAGGAGTATCAGGCCTTGGCCATGAGGTAATTGAATACATGTGGCCTTTGGAGGCCTATGATAGCTTCTCCAACACCAACGACTTGTCACAAGTGGCAAAACGTCCCCTAAAGGGATGACATCCATGTAAATTAGTGTTTTATTTGTGCAAAAGTGAAATTTAAAATGAATTGTTTAATATTACTTTGTTAAATGGGGCAAGATTAGAGTTGTTTATCCCTAGTCTTGTGGTTTACCCCTTAATATGTGGACAAGTAACATGGGTGACATTTTGTATAAATAAGAGACCATAAGATCTCATTTGGACATAACTCTCCCTCTTGTGAGAAGACTTTGTTTGAAATGTTCACTACACTTGTTGTATTTGTTTCTTGTGCACTTTTTTATGGCTATCTTGATGAATGGTTGATGGAGGAGTGAGGTGCTAGCCTTGGATGAATGTTTTCTAGATTTTATGGTGGATAATCTTAGCGTCTTTCGTGATTTTTGTATTATCTTCTACTCTTATGCTATCATTTTTCAAGTCAATGATTGTTGTGCTAGGAGCAAAGTGGGAAGTAAGAGTATTTACACCCCCACTCTAGTCCCCAACATTTATTTTTTAAAGTTCATTGATGTTTCAAGGGGTTGTTTGATGAAGTAAGAGGATTTACACCTCTCATTCTCAAACCCTAACTAGAGATACTTGCCTTGGGAAGAAAGAGGATTTACACCCCCAAGGAAGTATCATATCTAGTTCATTTATTTGACTCCATTAACCCAATATTAAAGGAACTAGTCATCTATTGTTTTCATTGGAGATATAAAATCATTGCCTTGGGAAATGTGATTTTTTTTCTTTTGAAAGATCTCTTGCTTGGAGTTAGTTTGTCACATTGAGAGGAGTCTTCCCCTACTAGGGTGTCCCCTCTCTCCCACTACTTTAATTTTTGTTACAAACTTTAACCTACAACCATTAAAGCTACATAACCCTAGCCACTAACACTCTCTTAACTCCTAAACTAACCCTAGACTAACTCTCTAACTTCACTCACATAGTCTAATAACTAGGGCACACTTTTTGAGCTAATTCTTGGCACTTTTTTGTGGTTGATTTTGTTGCTACATTCCATTTAATGCTACAGCCATAAGGATGCAATTTTCTACATAAAAATATATGTTACAACAACTTTCTTTATTTAGACTCAAAGTGTCAGTTTCCAGTCATAATTGATTTCCATATCCATTGATAATATTGATGATTGATCTTATGATTTACATGTTGATTTAGAATGTTTTATTTGTTGATATAAAATGTTTTCCATTGTTGCAAACTAGGGACAACGAGCTTAACTTTATGATCCATATTAATGTTGGTTGTGGATCCTGATTATATTCATGATTCAGAGGTTTGTTTGATCCATGCTTAGACCCCATTCCCTAATGGGGGGTGATCCAAGATATTTTCATCAGGTGACTTATTAAATAATTTTATAAAATGAGCATAAACTAAAGTAAAAAATAAAGAAGGAAAAACTCAAAAGGAAAGAGACATAAGCATCCAATATGAACGCAAAAACTTGATAACGGAGTTTTTCCCTGGTGGACTATGTCTCTGAGTCTTGCTCTCAAATGGGTAGGTCTTTTTATTAACTCCACAAAAGAATTGGGCAAAATACATAAGTAACCTCATTCTGGAGTTAAGATACAAAAGCTTTGCTCAGATTAGAAAAAAAACATCACCACTGCATTCGTGGCATCAAATTACCTAAAAATGATTGTCTCCACACCTCGACTCGAGTCTGACACTTTCAAGCCCAAGAGACACCCCTGCCTCTATTTTCGTGCCCTACCTCTGCAATAAATGACGAGGAAAAATATCGAAATGTGTGCCATGTCTCGAAATTCATGCTAAAATCCATACGGGTGCACCCTTGGTTCTCCTCTCTCCGTCCACTGACTGAAAGCCCCTCTTTATAATACAAAGTAGGTAGTTGTGCATTAAAGAGGGCGCTTGGCATGCTGGTAGGTGGAGTTATATTTAGAGAATGGTTAGGTGCAGGTCTCGGGATCGAATCCTATAGACTCCCCTTTTAACACATGGTTACAACCAAAATTTTGGCGCCCTGCTAATTGATGGTGGAGATTCTAGTGGGTGATTAAGTTTGGTGGTTGGAAGAATATGCCACCATATATGGTGGAACTGCTAATGATTATCGGTGTGGACGTATGGTGTGTGGCATGAAACCACGAGCTGGGGCCTAGCCTCGACCCTTTACCCCGCCAAAAATACAACCATTGTAATTCAAATGTTTAATACAGACCATAAGGGTTAAGAAACAATGTGGGCGGGCTGGTAGCCCAGGCCCTACCAAAGCACTACCCCCACCTGGAGGTTGCAGGTTTGACTCTTGTGGAATCATATAATTTTACCACTTTCCAACTAGAATGGAGGGGTGCCATGTGGCACCATAACATTTGTCCATGAAAATGACACTTGTCACAACCTAATTCGCCCACGTGTATGCCATCAAACCTATACGACCTTGCCATGTCATCCCATTCCAACTCAGCATGTTGCCACATCATCTATACGGACGTTCCACGTGTCACAGTTGCAGTGGTGACACATGTCACCTTGACCTTAGACTTTTTGACCAAGTTTGACATCAACTTTGACTTCTTATATATTTTGCATACTAGCTCCGTTTGACGAGCCATTTGCGTCGTTAGAAATCTTGTGACCATGCCATTTTAATTGAGTTTTGGGAACTTTGAATTTTTTCCCTTTCTCTGTCTGTTGAAGCCATTTTGAGTGTCCTGAGTTGTTCTTAGCCTTCTCTAGATCCTTTTTGGATCACACCTTCCCACTGAGAGATTTTTGGACCACCAAAATATTTCATCAATCAATTGATAAGTGAGGGAATATTTCCCTCACTTTGTCCTTCTCAATCCACTTTGCCTTGGTTGGATATGTTCCCTTTAAGCCTACTCGAAAATAATCAACATCACCCATGCGTGAAGTCCTCATCCTTCTATCCAGGATGATATCTTGATGTAACTCATCCAATTACTCAGGTGAAAACTCATCAACTAAAGGTATTGAAACTTCCTCATATTCATCCATGATCATGGGAGGCTCAAAATGTTTCAAGTTCTCTACGTCCACAATGGAGTAAATATGCATATACAATGGAATATCTAAACGAAAAGCATTAGTGTCTCTTTTCTCTAATATAGTGAAGGGTCCATGTCATATAGGCTTGATTTTCTTGACTTCACCCTTCAGTCGTTCCTTGTTGATATAAATCCATACCCAGTCTCCAACCTGGAACTGATGATCAACCTTGTGCTTGTCATGCCAAGCCTTATATTGTGCCTGATTCTTCTCCAACTGTTCCCTGACTTCCTGGTGTATATGTTGGATCCTTTGGATGAACTTGCATGCTCTGTCCTTTTTTCGTTCTGCATTCACATCAGCATCTCTCCCATACATCAAGTCCAAAGGAACCTTGGGTAGGTACCCAAAACATGTCTCAAAAGGTGAACTCTGAGTGGATGAATGTAAATCTTGGTTATAAGAATGTTGTACATAGTGTATATGTTCATCCCATAAATTAGGATGCTTGTTGCAGTAGCCTCTAAGAAAAAATACCATTGTTATATTTACCACCTCTGTCTATCCGTTAGTTCGTGGATGAAAAGCAGTGCTCCTCTTCAATTTGGTGTCCTTCATTCTCCACAAGTTAGTCCAAAAATCCCCAAGGAATCGAGTATCTCGATCCAAGACAATGGACGTGGGTAATCCAAAGTGAACCCAAACATACTGAAAGAAGAGATTAGCAGTATGCTCAACGATGATATTCTTTTTACATGGCATCAAGATACTCATATTTTTTAACCTATCCACTACGACATACAAATCGTCATGACCCACTTTTGTCATTGGTAAACCCACTACAAAATCCATAGAAATGCTTCCCCATGGATGGTATGGATCGGGAAGTGGTGAGTATAGCCCCAATTTTCTATTAGTGGGCTTACAAGTAGAACACATCACACACCCCTTTACATATTTAGTTACAATTTCTTTCATTTGAGGCCAATAACAAAATCTCTACAAATGAGCCATAGTTTTTGCTACCCAAAATGCCCAGAAACAAGAGAAGTGTGAGCTTCTCGTATTGCATGGACTCGTTCACTTGTAGGAATACATAGCTTCCCTAGATGATAGAGTAATTTTCCTTGCAGACAATAGTTCTCTACTTGTGCACCATGGGTTAACTTTTCATATACTTCTTTAAAATATTCATCGATGGAATATTTATCTACATAGCTATCATGAGATAAAGAAGTATTCTTCAAAATAATAGAAGCAACAATAGGAGGTCTAAAAATAACATCGACTACCTTGTTACTTGTACCCTTATTGTATTTGATTACTAAATGAAATTGTTGTAGAAAACCCATCCATCTGTAGTTCCAATATTATTGCAGTTTAGTCTATGCTTGAAGATACTGTAAGGGCTGGTGATATGTATGTATGATGGTTTCCTTCCCTAACAAGTAATTCTTCCATTTCTTTACGCTTTGGACTAATGCATACAACTCTTTATCATATGTAGGATAGTTAACAACAACTTGGTTAAAAGTATTAGAGTGATAACAAATACGCTTACGATATTGCATCAATACTGCACCCATAATGTATCCACTAGCATCTGTCTCGATCTCAAAAGTTTGTTGAAGATTCGACAATGCTAATACTGGAACAATACTGATCTTCTTCTTCAAAGTGTTGAAATATTTTTGTTGCTTTCCTTCCCACTAAAAAGTGTTCTTCACACTGGTTAAGGAATGCAAAGGAGTTGCTATAAAGGAGAAGTTGGGAATGAATCTTCTCCAATACTGGACTGCACCTAAGAATCTTCGGACTTCGGTTACACTCTTTGTCTTAAACCATTTTACAATTACTTCAATTTTTGAAGGATCAATCTGCAATTGTCCTCCTCCCACGATATGACCTAAGTATACAAGTGAAGTCTTGCCAAATTCACATTTCGACATTTTCACATACATCTTTTCCCTTTGCAAAGTATCCAATACTTTCTTTGCATGCATTACATGTTCATCCCAAGTCCCTCTAAAAAAAATAATGTCGTCTAAATATACAATCACAAAGTCATCTAGGAAATGCCTAAATACATCATTCATCACATGCATGAAAGTTGTTGAATCATTACAAAGCCCAAACGACATAACTAACCACTCAAACAATCCATGTTTGGTTTTAAAGGTAGTCTTCTATGCATCCTTTTCTGCAACCCTGATTGGATGATATCCATTGTGCAAATCCAACTTAGTGAAATAAACAACATTCTTCAATTGATCAAGTAAATCATCTATACGAGGAAGAGGGTATCAATTCTTCAACGTGACTTTATTTAAAGCCCGATAATTGACACACATTCTCCATGTGCCATCTTTCTTTGTCACCATCACAATCAGAGAACCATAAGGATATGAACTGGGCCTGATGACCCCTTGATCCAATAATCCCTGTACCTGCTTCTTGATCTCTGTCATCTCCACAAATGACATATTGTACATGACCACATTAGAAAGGGGAGAATCCTACTAAAGACGTATCTCATGTTGAATTTCCCTCTTAGGAGGTAATCCATCTTGTTCCTGAAAAATATCATCATACTTAGAAACAATATCAATTAATTCCTTTTTATGATATGGATCACATGCCTGGAAAGCGTCAGATGTCCTGACATCTTTCTCTTTGATGACCATGAGTACATATCTGCTATTAGTGGTTATGAGTCTTTTCATTTGTCTTGCACTAACAAGTGTTGTATTTAACCTCATGCTATGAGCTCTAAAAATATATTCCACTCCTCCTTTAGTAAGGTGGTATTTGTTCTCATGATGAAAGAAGACTGCTTTTCTATAATAAATATAAGGACTCCCCAACACTATGCCACATATATCAAGTGGTACAACATCCAAATCCACTTCATCAATCAACTTGGAAGCAATATCAAATCCGACCCTACATTTTTTGGTGACATTAAGTTTTTCTTTATCACATACCCAACCAAGAGGATAAGTCTTTGGATGTGGTTTCATTACAAGACCCATGTTGGTCACTATTCCTCTTCTATTCTGTCTGAGTTTATATCATCCCGGGATTCATGTATGTTCGAGTTTCAAACAAAGCCTCTAAAACTCTCGGCCCTCCTGGTAAACTAGAAGGCAACACAACACACAGAATGCGCTGCACACTCTCACCCAAGATAGATTTAATGGGTGGTTGTAAGACTCAAGTGTTTACAACCTAGGATTGAGTGTGAGATAAGGGAGTTTAATATTGAGCCATTATTATGACTTCTAATTGCAACGTACTTTCCTTCATGACTATGCAGTGACTCCAACAACTTATTTCCTCAATATCGCAACAGTAATTGACATGCAATATAATAACTCATTCATTCAACATTGTAATAACTACTAAAGACAATAAACATATGCATGCATTCATCACACAACATAAATGTTACCATGTTTCACCCCATCCTGTGCTACGTCCACAAAGATTTGGCTCTTGGCTCTTTTATTATGGTATTTTTGCATCTACAGCGCCATGCGCTTTACCATCCTCTACAGTCGGGTAAAATCTATAGGAGGCAGACTAGATCATACCAGGATCCCCATCTTATGATCTAAACCTCAAGATCTACCCTCCCTAGTTTTCCCTCTAGCTCAACAACTTACAAAATAGATCATACAATAAAAACCCTTACATATCGCATCAACTCATGTGTAACTACTATAGAAACAATAATCTAAACTAACAACTAACACTTGAAAAAAACCAACCTTCTATAATACCTTGGTATCTAAATTTATTATATATTTCTGGCTCTTCATCCATTACAATACCTTACCAAAAACCTAACCCTACCATCATTAGGTATTCCTCCCATTCATGTCTGTTGTTCTTCCTTCCAACTGTTGCATTCCTTGCATGCGTGTGTGTTGTGCTTCCTTGCAGTTGTTGCTTTCCTCATGCATGTTTTATTTCCCCAAAAACGCCTGGCTTTTCCACCTTAGCCTGCCTCCAACAGGCCCCCAAAACTAACATGTGGCTCATCCCGAGCCACCTAACCTTTGTGTTCTCCCTTGATCTCCTTGGTGATTGCCTAGAAATTTTTCTTCATCTCTCCTGCCTATTTATGTGCCACTATCTGGACTGAAAATTCATCACTGATCAATTCCATGCACTCTTCCTGGGTCTATGCTATACATGCCTTGGATTCCTCTGCTTGTGCCAACACTTCTGCTACCCGTTCTTGCAATGGTTCCATTTGAGTCTGTCGCTCCTTTTTCTGGGTTTGCATAGTAATTAGCTCTTCTTGCAATCTCTTCATGTCCTGCGTCCCTTTGATGCATTCTGTAACTGGCATTGTCTTCTGCCTCTACTTGATTTCTTGGATCACTGCGTTGATCCTTTATTCTTCCCTGTCCCACTGTTGGACCTGTTGATTCTCCTCTAAGCTAGTCCAAAGCTGTGCTGCTTTATCAAACAAGTCAGTTGATGTGCTGACTTGCTACTCTATCTCCTCTAGCTGCATTGTTGCTTCCTACTTCCTTTGCTCCTTCACTATTGGTGGTGTTCTTGGTGTGAGTTGTTCTTGGAGATTCTTTATATCCTTCTAATATTGATCAATTTCCTACGCAATCCGATCAATCTTTTCTGCTTCTTTGATTTCCTCTCTCTACGTGGCCTATGGAATCTTCTTGTAAGTTCCTACCACTTTCTACTCCAATCCTTTTATGCACTCCCTTTCCTTATAGGTCTTAGATTTAGCCTACTTAGAGACTATTTCTAGCACGTCTTGTTTCTTTCTTGCCTGCTTCAATTTGGTTGATTCCTTACATGCTCGAGACTGTACCTCGTGGTACACACTAACCTGCAACCTATGTAGTGCCTCGACTAGTATCCTCGTCAACACTAGTTGGATTTGGCTTAAGTCCTTCAAGGGTGTCTACCACACAATTTCGTCCATGCGCAACATACTAGGGGTGATGTGGAATGTTACATGTGGTTGCAGTATTTCCTAGACTGAATCTCGTTCTTCTTCTTGCACTCTTTCCTATGTATGTGGTGTTGATGGTTCAGTCCCCCTGCTGCTGGTTGTCTTCCCTTCCCTTATTTGCTTCAAGAACTGCCACATGTCTGCCAATTCTTCTTGAATCCTATCCCTTTGTTATGTCACATGGTCGAAGTAATTGGATAGATAGTCCTATACCATTTGGGATATCATCTCCCCATCATAACCTGTGATTGTATACTTTAGAGGTGTTATTTGGGCCTTTGATTTCTTGTGCATGCCTCATGTTTACATCGTTGGCCTCTTGTTTTCCCCTACTTCCTGTGGGTTGGGACTTGTTGTGGTCTCTTGCACTCCCTCAGCTTGTTTCTATTGTTCTTTGGCCGGTTGTGTATTCTTCTTTTTCCCCTTCTGGGTCCCTGTCTTAGTTGGACCTTCCTTTATTTGTGTTGTCTTTCCCTAGCCCATTCTTCATCTCTTGGGATCTTGGATTTATTTTGGCTAGGTTTATTCCTGCCCTACCTCTTCTTCTGCTATTGTGGCCAATAATTCTTGGGTGATGGCTAGAATCCTCCATTCATCGGCCCATTCACTGATGACCATGTCGATGTCACCCTCTGTGATACAATAGTGCATTTGTAGCCACTTCTTAGCAGGATCCTTCCATGCCTGCATCCACATTGTATCTCGTGTGGCCCTAAATTTGGCAATGTTCCCATATCTTGCGATGACCTCTGGTGTTATTCTCCACATATTAGAGATGGCTTCTTGCAGTTCATGTAGGTATCCTTCAATGATGGCTCCATTCACCTTTTTTCTCATAGCCTCTAGCCTGGCTCTGAGCAACAAGTATCTCGCTCCTTGATTTTGTTTGGGTCTGGTGCCAAAAACTACATACCTTGGCTCTTTCCATCACATGAAGGATATTAATGTGATCAACCATGAGTAGTGAAACTTTGTGCCTAGATCCTGTGCATCCTTGTAGTCATCTAGGAACAAGGTCAAGAGGTACGGTGCCCAACTCACTGTGTTTCCCTCTGCATACTGAGCTGCAATTGCAACAAATCTAGCTGGAACTTCCTCCCTGCGACATTTTCTTAGCAACTTGCAGGCCAATATTTTCACACCCAATTGTGTCACGACATCATTGATCCTCTTGATGATGATCCCTCTTGTCCCCCTATCAGTGCCATACTTCTTCTTCATCTCTCAAACTAGTGTTTTCTCTCTATCTTTGTCATCCAGAAACTATGTGAGATCCATACCCCGAATTGGTAACCCTATTATATTCACGATAAGATCAACGATTAAGACAAGCTTATCCAACTATATGTCCCCACCATGCGTAACTGCTAACAATTTTTTGATTCATGTGGTTGCGTGCTGACCTCTGCCAAAATGCGGTAGGTCCAACAGACCTAAAATTCCTGTTTTCTCCAACCCTGTTTCCCATTGGAGTGGTTGATCGACTGGTTCCACAACCTTATTTATGCATGTAGTCTATAATAATACCCTCTTCGCAAGTTATGGAAACTTGACTTCGTCTGCTACATCATGGTCAGAGTATTTAAGCTTTCCTATATATCCCAACAGGTTTGGTCCTACATGTACCCCCTCTGATATGCATGGTAGAACGATTTATGCTGCAGGTTTCTTGTGAGGTGACCTGGGTATTGTTGGTCACTATAATTGCCTAATTAATTTCAAACAACCAAGTGAAACATAAATTATCAACCCAGGGAAGTCTTTTGTTTCAAAGATAGCTGCGCACTATATATGCTCAATTCCAAAAGCACTTAGTGTTGTAGTAAAGAAA
>ML779640.1:678940-706886 GCA_009831015.1 Picea engelmannii | reverse complement strand
TATAAACAGGAATTAAACAATCACACTTCTAACTAAGGGGTGAATCTTGTGAAGAAGGTGGGCCCTCCCTTCTCACAAGATTCCCCTGAAACGGGAAAACTTAGAGACGAATTATCAAAGCAGTCTTCTATTCATCTGTTGAATTATCACATTACAAATTGGAAAGATCGAACACGTCCCGCTTCTCTTAAGTTCTTAGTACATAAAAAGTTGGATGCTCGAATGGTGATTTCTCTTGAATTTAAGGGAAATCCCATCGATACAATCATTACAAGGCAGATCTGAATCCCATACTAAATCAGATTTTCTTTCTAAATTAGCATAGGGTGTCCTATCTTCACGCAACTAACTGCTAATGCAGGGGCTGGACGAAGCATTGTTGTTACGGCTGGTGTAACGGCTTCTTCACATAGCTGCTAATGCTGTTTCAGTATTGCATATCACGTCCTGTTCAGCCACGTGAATTGCGCTCTTGACTGTGTCGGTTTGACTGCTAGCTATCAGGACTCATGTTTCAGCATCGTGGCGGCCTCCTCTGTGTCTCAGCATCTGTACTTCTGAACTGAGTGACAGCTCCATATTCATCATCTGCATCCTCGAACCATGTAGTTGCTTCGTGTTTCGGCATATGCATCCTTGGACTGTGTAGCAGCTTCCGTGTTTCAGCATCAGCTCAACAGCGGCTTTGGGTAGTTCTGTGTTTCAGCATCGGCCTTGAATACTATTCTGCAAATATAGATACTTATGCACTTCTAATCAATGGTTAGGTTCAAAAGTAATGTAAAGTATTATGAAAAACGGATTAAGCATATAATAATGAGAAAGGACGTTGTGTATCTTGGAATGATCAGGTGAAATGATAGTATAAGTCAAAATACAGGTGATGACGGGTATAATAATGGCAAAAAGTATGGGCAAAAAGGGTACAATATGTGGTCCTAACAGGTATCTGTATCTTGTATTTCTTCAGCAGTGGTGGCTGGCTTGAAGTTCTAGCAGCTTCCGGTTTTTCCTTTGTATACCATTCCGACCAATCTGAGACATCTTCAACCATCCATTTTGCTGGGTGGTATGAAATGGTCGTTTGAGACTCGTCTGACTCAACTGTTGAATCATGAATTGACATCGTTCCATTAACTATCAGACCTGCTTCAACATTCTCCAGTTTCACCTCCTTTGAAGTTTTCGTTTCCTGGTTTTGTGCCCCCTCTACTTCATTGGTATACCCATCTTCATGCCCTCCAGTGTTGGATGTTGGATTTCTTCTAGTATGGGTGTCGAGTTCACCGGTGTTGTGTCTAGGGATTGGATTTCATCAATATCAATGATCTCTGGCAGCTTCTGTTCACCTTCTTTCGCTTGTCCTCGTGACCTGGTCTGAACTCTGGTTCTCTTGGAGGTCTGGATCGCTTCTGCTTTCTTGGGCAGTGCCATGGAGGTGAATGTCCAATGTCTACTAAATTTGAACAGTCTCTATGATCTTTGTGAAGTCACACTATGCTCTTTAGCATATGTCATTCTCTGTCTGTTCTCTTTTTGTGAATAGACTATTGGCTCTCGCGCCCGTGTGTTTTATGGCTTTCCCACGAAGCTTATCGAGGATGCTTCCTTGATTATGGGTTTAATGCACCTTAATTACTAGTTCAATGCATCTCTGGTGGTTTCTTACTTTCCATTACTCCTGCTTTTCTGACTCCAGTTGGCGCGATTAATGCGATGTCCCATCAATCCTTTTTGACCTTCAATTCCGCCTGACATTGTCTTATCGTACTTCTTTTTCCAACTTTCATTTTCCCACTTGTTTCCATTTGTATGTAACCATTGTCCTTCTCCTCACCTAAGTGTGCGCATCATTCCTATCTACAATGCGTTGTGCTCCTTTTGGTTCTATTCATATATATATATATATATATATATATATATATATATATATATATTACTGTGTGGTGGCTAGTCGACTGTCCTTGTAGAGCTTCAGTCGGCTCCCATTAATCATCCCTCTGAGTTTTGATCCTGATAAGTCTTTTAAATGTACAACTCCTCCATCTGTGACAGATTTTAATTCGTACAGTCCTAGCCAATGCATCCTTATCTTTCCTGGGTGTTGAACCGATTTGCTATCATACATCAGTACTAGATCTCCTTCCTTGAAACTTCTTTATGTGTCGATCATGCCAAGCTTTGTCCCTTGCTTTCTAAACCTGTTGGTGGAATCCTGCTAATATTCGGTCTTCCTCCATGGTCATTAACTTGTTTAGTCTCTCTTGTACCGTGCCTCGTTCTATCATTTATGTGATGGCTTCTACGCGCAAGCTTGGTACTAAAACTTCTAATGGCACTAGTGCTTCCTGGCCATAGACCAGTTTAAATGGTGTGTGCCTTGTCAAATGTTTTCATGTAGTCCTGTATGCCCATAATACTACTAGTATTTTGAGGTCCTAGTTGTCCTTGTTGATGTTACATATCTTTGTCAGTGCGGTCTCCATAATTTTGTTGAATGCTTCCACTGTGCCATTCGTGTGTGGGTGATATGGTTTGCTCTTCTTATGATGGACTTCAAACTCTCCAGTCATTGCACTGATGGTGTTGTTTATGAAGTGTGTTCCTTTGTCTCTCATCAAAATTCTTGGACACCCAAATCGAGTAATGACTTGTACAAATAAAAAGTGCGCCGATGTTTCTATGTTGCAATGCTTCACTGGTGCGGCTTCAGCCCATCTTTTTAGGTATTTCGTCGTGGTGATAATGTACCTAGCTCATGCTTTTTTTGCTGGTGGGTTGATTGGTCCCACAAATTCCATTACCCATTTGTCAAATTCCTGTAATGTTACTTGGGGTCATAATGGAATCTTGTCTCTTCTGTGAAGTTTGCCTACCCTTTGACAGACATCGCATCTTTGACAATACTCCTTCGAGTCTATGTGAATCATTGGCCACCATAGTCTTGTATGCAATACCTTCTACGTGGTAGCTTTGATTTCATAATTCCCTCCTACTATTCCTTCATGAGATTCAACTAAGACTCTTGGTATTTCGTGCTCTAACACATATCTTCGCAAGATGCTATCTGTGCCCATTTTGTATAAGTGTCCCATAATCAATTAATAGTCGGCAGCGTGGACTACCAGCTTTTTCTTCTGCATGGTGCTATATTCTTTTGGCGCATTACCCATGATCAAGTACTGAATGATATGTGAGAAATGTTCATCAATGATCTGTACTAAAAATAATTGTGCATCCAGAAAGTTGTCCTCCAAGTTCATAGGTTCTTTTCTATTTGTGACTCTTGATAGGTGGTCAGGTCCTGCATTCAATTTCCTTGTCTTGACTATTACTTCAAAGTTAAATTATTGGAATAGTAGTAACCAGTGACAAATTCTCCCCCCCAACACTGGATTGTTGACTAGGTATTTCAGGGCTGAGTGATCTGTGAAAATCTTAAAATGTTTTCTTAGCAAGTAATGTATGAATTTATGCAGTGCATAAACCATAGCTAGGCCTTCTTTTTTTGTCGTGTCATAGTTCTGTTCTGATTCGGATAACTTCCTGCTCACAAATGCTATCGGGTGATCCAAGTCTCCTGCTCCTAGATGCACCAAGATAGCTCCAAGTGTTATGGCTGATGCATCTACATCTACGTGGAATGTCTTCTCCGAGTCTGGAAATACTAATATCGGGGAAATAACCATCTTTTCCTTCAGAGTGTCCACACCGTGTTGACACTCATCATTCCACTGGAAATTTGTGTCCTTTATTAACATCTTTTCCATTGGTTCAGTAATCTATGCATATCCTTTGATAAATTTCCTGTAGTATCCTATATGTCCCAACGTCTCTCATAGATGACAGACTATTTTTGGTGGTTGTAAGTTAACAATTACTGCAATCTTCTATAGGATATACTAATAAACCCTATTTACATACTATATGGCCCAATAGTATCTCAAACGGTGTTATGAATATGCATTTATTTATGTTCAGTGATATCTGACACTGTCTGCATCTTTCTAACATTAGGTGTAAGAATTCTACATGGTATTTCAACAAACTGTAAACTGTCCAATCGTCCAGGTATACTTCTAGGAACTGATGGATGAATTCCTTAAACGCAGCAATGACTACTCTAGAAAGTATTGTTGGTGCATTCTTCAGTCCAAACGACATGACTGTGTATTGGTAAGATCCCCATTATGTCGCAAACGTGGTCTTGTATCTTCCTTCTTGTGCTATCTTGATATGATGGTAGCCTGAGAATCCATCATCGAATGAGTACGCTTCATGTCCACCTATGTTTTCTAACACTTCGTCTGTGAACGATGTAGGGAATGGATCATGCAGGCATGCATCATTTAACTTCCTCAAGTCAACACATATCCTGATCCCTCCTTATTTCTTGTCTTGAACTACCATCGGGCTTATCCATTCTGATTCTTCAATTGGTTCTATGATACCTGCTTCGAGCATCCTATCGATCTCAGCTTTGACTTTATGCTTATATATTGGGTTTAATCTGTATGGTTGTTGTCTGATCGATCTCGCTTTAGGTCACAGTAGTATCTTCATTTCTCCTAGCTCTCTGACTATACCCTTCATCTCTATAAATGTTGCGGGGAACAGGTCACTATACTCACGCAGTAAATCTGTTATGCTTTCTACTGTCTACTCATTCCAATAGTCTCCAATGCTGGCCATCTTGGGATTCTCGACTGTCCCAATGTTGAATTTATTTACTTTGATCAGTGCAGAAATGACTTCTGATTCTATGGGTAGTCCTTCCACCTCTATTTCTCCTTCCACTTCTTCAATCTGAATATCACGCAGATCATCTTCATTTGGTGCTTCCTCTTGTACATGGTAACATGACAATAGTTCATTGACTATCTGTTTCTTCCATTGTTGTTCTTATTGTTAGCACTCTGTAAATTTTGTCTGGCTGATAGAAAAATGATAGAGGTAACTATTTCAACCTACTTTAGAGCTGAAGCACTAGCCTGCTCAACTCAGAGAAGGCTCTCTTGTGTCACTTGATATTTCTTTGGAAATCGGTGGCTAGATTTTGGTGTTTTTTGGGGGGGGGTTTAATAAAGTTGTTGGCAAGGAAGGGGAGGAACACTCAGGGCTATGGAGTCAAAATTCTAAAAGTGAATGAAAACAATGACCATCCGGTAGAACTCTCCAGAGGATAAAGGCTAAACTAGGCGATGAGTTTGAGTTATTCTTGAATTTAAATAGAGTGTAGGAAGATAAGAAAAAAACAAATAACTGCATCAGAGCATTACTGAAATGAATTATGAATTTGTTAAGAAGAAATACACACAATTTAAATTGCTTAAGCCAAGAGCATCACAAGATGAATTCTTGGCCTTTAACTATCCAATTTAAATAGAAGAAAGTGTAAATGGAATACAAATCACAGGAAATACATACGATCAAAGAAGACAAAGCTCATATGACCACTATTAGAATATTTTCATAGAGACTTCAACAGCTTCTGCATATATATTCAATTCAACTTCAGAAAATTACAACAAAGTTCGAAAAAGCCAAAAGGGTGCTCTTGCACTTCTAACAACGTTAATTCAATCAGAAGCCCCAACATTTATACCATTTGATTACAATGACTGAAACGGAACGTTTCATATTCTAAACTAATTATAGTAATTTCAACTGACGATCTTGGTATATGAACCGATTTACAATGATCACTCAAAAGACGTTTCAAAACTAAGAACAGATTTATCTGACTGCTCATCTTCCTTTATGACATCTGGCTTGTCCTGATCTTCTATCAAACTCGTTGGCTTGGTGACACCTGGAGGTCACTTA
Source organism: Picea engelmannii (assembly GCA_009831015.1). Taxonomy (NCBI): domain Eukaryota; kingdom Viridiplantae; phylum Streptophyta; class Pinopsida; order Pinales; family Pinaceae; genus Picea; species Picea engelmannii. The sequence continues at coordinate 701,060 of ML779640.1, read as the reverse complement.
CTGGTCCTGAGAAAATTGCATTTCGTCTTGCCCAGCCACACGATTTCTTCCATTGTGAGTTAGAAGGAATGTCGTAGTCCATCATCTCCTTAATAAAAATATCTAGGTCAACGCACATGGTGTAGGACATAATCAACATGCCAATCTTCATTGTTTTAAATTGATTCAAAATTTCAAAGTCTATGGCCAAATACTCTACCAAACTTGGGCCTTTCAGACTTTCCCCCATAGCTTCAAATTTGGAATGGTCCATCCTACAATGAATGCTGAGAGAATTGTAGTCTTCTTGATTGTATAATGAACCTTTGCCATCCCAAAATGGTGGGAGGCCCTTGAAAAACAATTGTTCAAATGTGTCTTTAAACTCCTATATACTGTGCTTCATTTGCATAGCTTTGTTCTGAACCAATTTGAGCAAGTTGTGCTTGGCGATGATTCTCCTGGACCAGATGATCAAAATAGTTATGTATTTTACCCCAATAGTTTGAAGATCAGTAGTGGGCACATAATTCAACAAATCAATAGCATTTTGGGCCCATTCCAAAGGTTTCTTGGCTAGTGTTTCATTAACAACAGTACACCTGCTTCGTGCCGTGGTAGCCATGTTGTCTTTGTCATTTATAAAATTCAGAAAAAATCTAAACTTAGTAGCCTCTCCAACAATAGCATCCCAAATCACATGTTTATCTCCTTACAATAATGTTTTACCTTTTAACCTCATCCTCATCTTTCTTGCTCTCTCTTGCAAATCTTGATTTTCCCTTTGGAGTGGATCCATCTTTTCATCTTTTATTTTCATCTCTTGTTTTAGCTTTTCCAAGGCTTCCTTAAGGATTTTGATTTCCCCCATTTGTAAGCTCACTTGGGACATGGCTTGAACCAATCCATCAGTGCTTGATCAAGCTTCTGCATTAGTAGGTACAATGAAAACCATATCTGACGTTGCTACTTGTCCTTGTAACCAATTCTCTTTCTCCTCTTCCAGCTGTAACACTTTAGCTTTGTAATTTAGTGCTCCTTGTCTGAATGTTTCCTTCTCTTTCTCTAGAGAAGCTAGCTTTGTTTCCTATGGATTTTCAGTAGGGGACATCTTTAGCTTCTTCTTCACATCTTGTACTATATTGTCCTTCTCATCTAAACAATCCTTTACTCCTTGAGGGCCTTCAGACTCCAATCTTTTGACCTGTGTCTGCCAGGCTTTGCTGGATGCTTTCTCTTGTTTCAATTTCCCATCTAGTTTGAGTGCATGTGTTGTCAATATTGAAACTTTCAGACTTAAGATTAGATAGTCCGAGTATAGCATGTCACTAGCATTCCTGTGGAACTTTACTTTGTCTGGGGCAACAATATTCTCATAGTGCATCTTGATTTCAGACACTTTATCATCATCTTCTATTGCTATATTAAATGTCTTTCTCTCCACATCTCTAACTAAGAACAGAGACGTCTTGTGTTGGGAGATGTTCTCTACTTCAGGAAACATGCCTCTTATCTCACTGTTGGCCATAATTCCTTTTACAACATATTGGTTCATCAAGTCTTCTTTGGATTGATATACTGCCCCGGGTATCTTGCTAAATATGTGTTTCTTGCTGCTGAAAACCCTTGTCCTGCTTTCACTTTGTGGCATGCTCCCTGTACCAACTTCTTCGTTCTTGGTTGCACCTTCCACCATCTCCATGCTCATTTTCTCTTTAGGTTCTTCTTCTTCTAGGTCAACCACTTGAGAGGGTGGTGTAATTTTCATCTTCTTGGGAATATCTTGTTGACTACCGGTGCCCATGGCCTATGAACTATTCCTCTTATTATAAACAATCAACTTTGGGGCTTTAACAATCAATCTTGGAGAAGCTTTATGTGTTTGGATCTGTTGAGGGGCAGACTCTGTTGCTTTTATCCGATCATGCTGCAAAGTGACCTCCATATATGTACATGTTTCCATATTAGATAATTTATAAAATCCTTCAACATGCTCGTGCTCATAAGGGCCCAATTTTCTCATCAGCCTTCTCTTTGATATGATCTGATGGGGGTCATATTTCCTTCCTTGTAATTGTGTAAACCTGAATTCATTGAATTTGGCTTGGATATGAGGTAAACAGGATTTGTTTTTTACTACAAAGGGTCCTACCATGAAAGGAAATTTTAAGTTAGATTCCTTATGTGATTTCAAAAAGTGCTATGTTTCTGAAATGATACTTTGTCTAATAAACTCTAAAGAAAAAATTCTGGGAGTCAAAAATACTGGTAAAATATAAGGTCCTTCTTGATATCCATACACCCATATCACAGTAGATTGTATGAACAACATCCAATCTCCTACTCTTCTCTCTGGATTTGGTTGTAAAAAACTTTTCATTTCTTCCAGAACCCTTGGCAAGTCTGAGCCGAAGATAAGACTATACACCCTAGACATGATCTTATTGATGAAAATAAGCATGGTGATCCTTTTGAATTCAGTTGAGATGAAATTAGTTTCAAGGAATTCAGTCTTGTTCGATTCCAGGAAAATCCTCAACAAGTGCATGTAGTATCTGAAGTGTCTCAATGAACTGAAATTGACTAGTTGTCGATGCATATTATCAACGATGAATTTGTGAGAACTAATACAGACCAACTGATGAGACTCTGACACAAAAAAGGTTATCAGGAAACCTAACATGAATTCTACTATGAACTTGTCATTATCTAACCCTAAAATTTGGCTAAGCAGGGAACAAGCCCACTGGACCTCAATGATCATAATGCTCACATTGATAGGTAATGACAAACTTTTCAAATGGTGTTCATGCTTGAAAATAGTTTGCAGAAACAAGGTTTTTACTTCTGAAGGGCATTCTCTATAAAATGTGATCATCTTCTCTTCATCAAAGGGCTCTAAGGCTATGGAGGAGGACTTTCATACACTGAGGGTATGTCAAAGTGAAGGGATGCCTATTTCACATAAAACCTTTGACCCTAATTTATTCAAAATAACTCTTTATTCTTGTGAATATTGCTCAACACACCAGCTTATGAACTCATGGAAAGGAAAGACTACTTCGACGACATAAGGGCTAATGAAGGCTTGAGCCATTCGAAGGAAAGGGATCCAGTTCCCAACAGTGTCTAACAAATTTGATCTAGACACAGAAATGGGCGAGATTGTTATCTCTATGTCGAAAACATCGGAGTCCCTGTCAATTAGGGCTTCTTCTCTAGAGGCGATGTCTTGTTCATTCACAGATAAAATGACGGGATTAGCATCCATTGTGAAAATACCTATTAAGCGGTGAAGAAAACACGAATCTGATCCAACTTTGAGCTTGAGTTTCGAATGGATGGTTTGCACCCAATTTTGAACGTTTGAATGTTTCAAAGTATCATAAAATAATGCAGGGGATCCTCCTTTTATATGTGCCTATCGACATTGGGGATTGGAGAAAACGGTTTTAGGTAGACCGCTTTTCATCCCTATGAACCTCTAGAGGTGCCACACATCCACGAACGAAACCATGGCAGTTTTTCCTGGCCCGCGCTACTTCAATTGTCGATATGAGTTTCAATCATTGATCTGGATCTCTCTAATATCTACTGTCCACCGTGCCCAAAAAAATTTCGATATCGGGGATTGGAAAAAGCGATTTTAGGTAGACCGGTTTTCACCTTGATGTACCTCTAGAGACACCATGCGTCCACAAACAAAACCATGGTAGTTTTCCCTAGCCCACCTTCGAGTAATTATCTTTCACGTTGCTTCATTCCCCAATATGTCCCTCAACCATTGATTTGGGCTACTTTAGATCGACGGTCCACTGAATCCTACCTTTCGTCCCTCCTCTATATTTGTTCACATTCCTCCATATAAGACCTTATCCTCCAAACTATCACACTTCCACAACTATGTGGCTTTTTGCTAAATCTCTGAAACTTGAATCCCGATATGAAAATTGTTATGATGATAACATAGGCTCCAACTGGAGATGTTATCCTCCTTGTGAGGTAGCAAAGAACTGAATACCAAGTGCCTACCTATTGGGATGTGGTCTATTAGTGTGATCTGAATCCGCTGATCTTTATTCGAAAAAAAATTAAAATATGCCCAACATAGCTCAGGGCCTTCACCTCGGGCTTCAACTATGTTGCTTTTATTCCAACTTTTCATGCGTAAAGAAAAACACAAAATGACTATATACAATGAATGACGGGGTGATGATTTTTCAAACAATGTAATTCTTGAGGAACCTACCATTCACATGCCCTCCTCCAGCGATTTCTCCATTACGTTTTTGTAACAAATAGGCATTGCTCCCACTGTAAGCTGTGATTTTGAATGGAAACAGCCATAGGTTATCAAATTTCCCATGTTTTCCCTTATCTTCGTTTCTAGCATCCCATTTTAGTACCCAGTCTCCTGTTTCGAAGTCATCCACCTTGGTATGTTTGTCAAAATCCTCTTTGATCTTGTCTTGTCATAGCTGGGCGTTATGGAAGGCATTTTCTTTGGTTTGTTGTATGTTGATGAGCTCATCATCTCTTCTCCTACTAGCGTATGTTTCTGCCTCTTGCTCCTGTAACAAATTCATTATTGGTAATCCTAATACAGTAGGAAAAATTTCTTCAGTGACATAGAATATTTGGAAACGGGGTGTGGCAATGGATCTCTTTGGGGATATTTTGTTAGCCCATAGTGCGTGGATGAGATTTTTGTGCCATGCCTTTTTATTCTCTTGCAACAATTTTTTGATGATTCTAACCAAGATTTTATTCGAAGACTTAGCCAACCCATTCCCTTGAGGGTAGTATGACGTGGAATGACCAAGGGTGATGTTGTAATCACTACAGAATTTCTCCAATTTCTTAGACTTGAAAGTTGCTGCATTGTATGTTATAATTTTGATCGGGCATCCAAATCTGGACAGAATATTATCTTCTAGGAATCAAATGATGACATCATTTGTAGCTTGTCTGGTGGGGACTGCCTCAATCCACTTAGTGAAATAATCAATCGTTGTCAGGATCCATTTGTGTTGGGCAGAGGATTGTAGATGGATATCCCCTATGAAATCAAGGCCCCGCTGTCTGAAAGGAGCTTCCTTGAAATGGGTTTTAAAGGTAGAGCCTACAATTTTCCTTTCCCATCAAAAATTTGACATTCATGGCACTTTGAGACTTCTTTATAAACATCGAGAAAGATTCTAGGCCAATAAAATCCAACCCTCAGAATTTTATGCACAGTTGTCTTCTGATAATGATGACCTCATAGTCACCTTTATGGAATTCTCTGATGGTTTTCTCTGCTTCTTCCTCTATTAAACAGCTCAATAAAATCCCCTCTGGATCTTTCCAATACAGTAATTCATTTGCTATACAAAATTTTTCTTCTTTCAATTTCAAGAATGTGGACTTTGTCTTACTAAATTTAGGAGGAGCCTGCAAATTCTTTAGCACAAAGATGATATCAGCATACCATGAAGAGTCAAGAAATTTTTGGGATATTGGTGGAGTCGCCCTTTTTTATTCTGTAACTTCTGATAGGTCTGTTGTGAAATTTATCCCTAAAAGTCCACAATTTGTCTATGCCATCAACCTTTCCAGCCCTTTCCCTTTGATCAACTTTGTGGGCTTGATTTCAATATCATATTATAATAGCACCGCAATCCATTTTCCCCTCTTTCCTTCAAGATCAGGCTATTTCAAGATATCTTTCACTGAGCTACTGGGAACATAAGCAGTGGTATGTGAATGTAGGATGCAAACCCTGAATTCTTTCGATGCCTTGACTAAAGCATATGCTTGCTTCTCCATTATGTCATATTTCAACGGGGCATCTCTTAATGTATTACTTTATTATGATATGGGCTTCTCAAAACCCTAGTCATCTTTCTGGAGTAGCACACCTGCAATTGTGTGTTCTGAGGAAAAAGAGAATGGTATGAAGTCTTTCTCAAAATTGGGACTATCCAGTACAAGAGCCTTTGTCAATGCTACTTTGATGTCTTCAAAATATTTTCTAGCCTCAGGGATCCACTTGATTTCATTTCCCTTCTTTAGCATATTGGTAATATGTTTTATGATTCATAGCTCCAAGCAAAGACATAAGGGAATTCTTTCATTATTTTACATACCTTTATTTGACTTCAGAACTGATATTTTTGGACAGCTTAACAATTTTTGGATCCTCAGGAGTTCTGATATTGCAATCTTCCACATCCCCTTCATTTACTCTAATATTTGGGCTTATGTCCACGTCATTATTATCAAAGAGTTTCTCTAATGGTACTATGACTTTAGGAATGATGTTTCTTTTCAACTATACAATATCTCTGCCAACAATCTGATTGTCAAAATATCCTTCCTCTGTGAAAGTAGTTCTATCCACCTCATCATCTCAGTATTCATAATCAATGTTTAAATTCTCAAATTCATTCTCCATTTTTAAGAAGGTTTCTATCTGTTTGTTGTTCTCGAAGATTTTCTGGTGCTTCATATTGTCTGGTATTGCTGGCATGTACTTCAATTCAACCTTGTATCTTTTTTCAGGGAAAATTGGGACTTTTAACACTGCTGCTAAAGTAGCTAAGGCATCAATTCTCTTGGAATTGCTAAAAGATTGCATTCTGAAAATTTCTCAAGGAGGTCTAGTACTAGGTTTCTGTAATCCCTCAATCTGGGTTGTGTTTCTTGGTAGATGCCTTTGATCTGATTTATGATAAGATCAGAGTCTCTAAGCACAACAATTCTTTTGGCACCTAATTATTCCAAAACTTTCAACCCCAATATTAACACTTCATACTCGACTATATTATTGGTGCATTCGAAAACAAGTTTGTAAGAGGATAATTTTGAGTCTCATTTGGAATGATTGATCCATATGCCAGCTCCAAGCTCCAACTCCTTCTCTGCATGTAGCTCCATCAAAATTCATTTTCCATATATGATCCTCTACGTCACCTTGTTGTTCTGAAAGTTCCTCCATCTGTTGATTAAGTTCATTTTTATCAGCCATAATGATTCATGTTTCCTCTTCTTCGAAGCACAGGTCATTGAAAAAAAATAGAGGACCCTAATTTTGTTTCTATTGAATAGATAGGATGATTGTTAGGCTGTGATTTATCACTGACCATATATTTAAGCAGGACCTCCCTGTACAATCTTCTGTCTTGACCAAAGACAAGAATAATGGCATATGACATGTCCATCTGGAGAGTTCCTTTTAGTTTTGCAGTCCATGACCTGGACAACAACATACCAAATTTTGGAGGGATATCAGTGACCACTACGTCCATCACCATATTCTTAGCTAGGATTTGTGCCAAAGAAACCACCATATCTTTGATCATGCCAAGGAATTTCACCTTTCTAGAATCGAAGGAGAATGGGTCCTTATATGGTCTTGTGACATAGATACCTAATTGGTCCATGACCACTTTGGGCATCAGGTTGTGAGATGCTCCAGAATCCAGCATAGCATTATGCAGAATCATGTCGTGGATTTTCAAGCTAACATAAAAAGGACTTCTCAATTTTCGTTGCTTTATTCTACTCTCGGCCCAAATAGGATGGCTAGGTGATCATCTTGTATGTTCATGGTATCATAGGTTTGTCCCATCTTCAGCATGTTGATGATTTTATTTCAGTACTCACTATTCTTGATCAATTCATTAAATGGCACTGAAATCTTTATCTTAGCCATCTCACTTTCGAAATCAAAAGAGGATGAGGTTTTCTCTACCTCTTTGGTGACCATTTATTTTCTTGTCAATAATTTCTTCTGAGGTTCTTCCTTCTGCTTCCCCTTTTCCACAACATCCTTTGCAGTTGAATCTTTTGTAGTAGAATCCTTTACAGTTGAATCTTTGCAGCAAAATCTCTTTTGGGTTGACTTGAAGAAGGTATATTATTCTGAGCTTCTTTGGTGGGATTCCCCTTTGGAGGGTTTGGAGATACCTTTTGATTTCGAAGGTTATATTGCCTTTTGAATTGCATGATGGCATTTTTCAATCCAGTCTCACAATCTTCCCTTTCTACTAATACCCTCTCTTCTTCATCTTGCAAAAATATCTCACTTGCATCCATGAATTGGTTGTGTTCTTCTTTGGTCAAAAACACTTTTGTTTCTTTATCATCATAACAGTTCATGCTTTCTTCGAAATATCCATCATAATCCTCATTCACGTGATTTTTTTGAAAAGGAGGCCTTATTTTTTGTTCCCCCTAATTTCCTTGGTTTCCCTGATTTGCTTCTTCCACTTGAGTTTCCTGATTCCCCTCATTTATTGGCTCTCTATACCTAATTTGAGAAATAGTTGGTGTTCTCGAATTTCTAGGTGGGCCATCAGCCCGTTCTCTGAGGTTAGGCCTATTTCCTAGAGCCATTCTTTCCATCATCCACTCCATGTTTCTCATCATTGCTTCAAATATTTCCTTTGATGTTTGTGATGTTGAAGGTTGTTGTTGCTTCAAATATTTCCTTTGTAGGACGGAGTTGTTTGTGATGTTTGAGAATCAAATCTTGGAATCTCTTTTCGTCAAATATGGTCTCGCTTAAACAAGAATCAGACTTAGTTCTCAATAGGATTTGCTCAAATTTTATGTCAAACTCAAGGTCTTCAATGATAGTCACTCCGTCCTTGGGTAAAGACAAATATCGATCTAGACACAACACTGGGGTTACTGGCTTTTCTTTTCTTTTACACACAATCTTTTCAGGGTCAGACACAGGGATTACAGCTTCTGGGTTTGGGTTTCTCCTAGTGTGGATTTTCTTAGGAGCTAGGATTTCTAATCTCACATGGTGTGGTGAAATTGGTCTCTGAGTAATGGAGTTTCCAGGGTAAATATATTCTCAGCCAATAAGGTATTTGATCCACTGTCACCCTCAGGGATCAAACTAAATCTTTAAGTCATTTTCCCAGGGAAGATTTTTCAATTTTGTCCCCGACAACAACACCAGAATGTTATCACTCCATAAATTTTGTATGTATAATAGAAAAATGAAAGAGGTAACTATTTTAACCTACTTTAGAGCTGAAGCACTAGCCTTCTCAACTCAGAGAGGGCTCTCTCGTGTCACTTGATATTTCTTTGGAAATCGGTGGCTAGATTTTGGTTTGTTTTGGGGGTTTTTAATAAAGTTGTTGGCAAGGAAGGGGAGGAACACTTAGGGCTATGGAGTCAAAATTCTGAAAGTGAATGAAAACAATGACTAGCCGGTAGAAATATCTAGAGGATAAAGGCTAAACTAGGTGATGACTTTGAGTTATTCTTGAATTTAAATTGTGTGTATTTCTTCTTAACAAATTCAGAATTCATTTAAGTAATGCTCTGATGCAGTTATTTGTTTTCTTTATCTTCCTACACTCTATTTAAATTCAAGAATAACTCAAACTCATCACTTAGTTTAGCCTTTATCCTCTGGAGATTTCTACCGGGTGGTCATTTTTTTCATTCACTTTTAGAATTTTGACTCCATAGCCCTGAGTGTTCCTCCCCTTCCTTGCCAACAAATTTATTAAAAACTCCAAAAACAAACCAAAATATAGCCACCGATTTCCAAAGAAATATCAAGTGACACAAGAGAGCCCTCTATGAGTTGAGAAGGCTGGTGCTTCATCTCTAAAGTAGGTTGAAACATTTACCTCTTCCATTTGTCTATCAGCCAAAAAACATTTACAGAGTGCTAACACTTCTGTGATCATTTCAACTTCTGGCTCTTTGATGAATATCACTCCTCTTATATGTTTCAGCATGACATCTATGTTGGGGTTCTCATGCTCGAATGAGAAAGTGACTGTAAAATTTTGTTGCAATTTCATCCAGGTCATAGTTCCTTTGCACAATTCATGGTCTGTATACCAATTCACTGGTATTCCCTCTAAGGTGTGTATGAAGTTATGAGGCCATTCCTCTGGGGGTTTCAATTTCCACAATGTTCTACACTTCTCCAAGTGTTCCGCTGGTGCCCCTTGTCCATCATATTTTTGTTGTTTGATGTTTTTTTGTTCTGCACCGAACCTTATGCACAATAATCGCTTACATTGGTACCAATCTGTGATTGCCTCTTTGTGTGTGCCCCACTATCTTACTGGTGTGGCCTTGAGTGTCAAATCCAGTGCTAATAGTCTCTAGTTATCTAACACTGCATCTTTGTACTGTGTCAAGAATGTTTCCAGATCATTTATTCTGTGGAAACTAGGTGGTTCCCTCATTTCTGTGCCTACCCATTTTACTGAACGGTCTATTCGTGCACATATTCTCATGGAAACTTCGTGTAGCCTTTGTTGTCAATTCTCTAAACCGGTGTTTGAATCTGTTGCACAGGAAGTAATGCTCTGCCAATTGAGTATCCCACCTTCAGTTGGGTTTACATAATCCTCATCACGTGCAGTTGTTCTATACAACTGGTCAATTTCCTCTAAGTCTAGGCAAGTAGGTTCTACAAACCTCTCCCCTTCTAATGGGTCTAAGGGTGCCATGACCCTGTATTCTCCCGACTCAAATGCCATTTTCCTGGTCTTCAGGTTGATTATGACCTGGTTGTCAAACGCCCAATCCATACCAAGCAACGCTGGATAAGGTTTGGTGTCGTCCACTATTTCAATGACTTCAAAATCTGATTTAGTGCGCACTCCATCTAGATCTACTGTCACTCGTTTCAGTCTACCTATGGGTAGGACTCTATGTTGGTTTGCTAGTTTCAATTGAACAGGTGCATATCCTAATGTGGGCTCTCCCATGCATTGCCATGTCTTCTTTGGTAGTACATTGACTTTAGATCCTAGATCCAGTATGATGTCTCCCATGTTGAAATCTCTTATGTTGGCATTCAGTATGAATTCCCTACTAGTTCTTCTCATTGTATGTAGGTGATTGACAGTTTTTGGTTCTCATTTTTATTCTGTCTCCATACTACATTTTTCTAATATGTTTTGCAATATTTTCACAAATGATGGATCATTTAATACTTTTACACAGGATTGAAAAAATCCTTCGATTATACTTACTTGTCCCTTGGGTTGCATTTCGTTGGTATGATCCAATAATGGAGTCATCTCGTACTATGGTGCTTCTTTTTTTTGTTGCATAGTTGAGGTTGACGCCATGTCTTCCTTCTAAAATTCTTGTCTGGATTCTTTAAATATATCCTTCTCCTTTTGTGTGTCGAACTGCTTCCTAGGTTCGACATTCTTCTTTACCCACTGGTTTTGTGTTGGTTCTTGATGAATAACATCGTCACCTATTTTATCTCCTCCACAAGTAACTATATTGATGTTTTATCCTTCATCCCTTACTTCAACTGAAATCCATTGAACATTCTAGTTGTTATGGTTCCTCTTTTCATGGATCTTTACTACTAGTGTCGAACATTCCTTTGTATCATGGTCTGATATGCGACAATACATACAAGTTGTTGGTGGAAGCAGACATTCTCTTGCATAATATCCCATTTGTTGACAGTTGTGACATACCACTGGTCTTCTATCTCGTCTGAAAGCTCCTCAGGCTCGTCCTCTGCCTCTGTAGCCTGCTCGGTCTCCTCTCGGTACGTTATACTGAGGCACCTGATTATACTACACGGTATTGTACTGAGGTTGTGTCGTGTTGTACTGTGGCTGCGTGTTATTATATGGTTGTTGTTGCATAGTGTTGTATGGAGCTGGAACTTGATTAAACTATGGTGCAACTTTCCCAGTCATCATTTATGCGTGCACTCTATATGCGTCAGATGTCCTTTATCGCATCAAATCCATAGTTCTACATTATTTATCATCGTGTCCCACTAACTTGCAAAAAGTGAAATATGAGCTCTTCGGGACTATCTGGTATTTATGCATCATCATGCAGTGATAAGGGTCGTGACCTGGTTTCTTGCAGATTTCGCACCATAGTCCTCCTATTGGTAACGAATTTGGCATTCCTGCTACCATATATTGTGTGAATGTTGGACATTCGTTCTTGTGGTGTACTTTTGGCCTGCATGTGGTACACCAAATGACTTCTCGTTTGTCCTTGTTCTTATTCTGGTTCAGTTGAAACGTTAAGTTCTTCAATTCCTCCTTCAGTTCTTTGATAGTTGGGTCCGTCTATTGATACTGATTTTCTTGTAGTTGCAGGGCTTCTTGCAAAGCCTCTGCCTGTGTTTGGAACTTTTGTTGTCAAAAAGGGTATTTTAAGTGTGGGAGCAGTGAGTTGACAAATAAGTGTCTATGTTGCATCTCAGTCATGAGATATTTTAACTTTCCCTTCAGTCACTTGAATCTCTAATCAATCTCCCATACAGACTCTCATGGTTTCTGTCTTATCTCGATCATCTCATTTATGTACTGATCCTCTGAGCTCAAATTCTGGAACTCATTTATTAGTAACTTCTTAATGTCTTCCAGTTTCCTTGTCATCCCAGGTGCATTGTTTGGATCTAAACTCATGTACCAGTCTAATGCATGGTCTCTTAGCGTAATAGCTAGTTGCATAAGTTTGGTATCTTCATCAGTGATCTGTTTTTCTTCCTGGATCTTTGCACAAATGAACAAATGTTTCTGAGGGTCTTATGTTGCTTCTCCTTGAAATCTAGGTAACCTGATGGTGGGATCATATCCCACCATTCTGAATGTTGAACTACTACCTCCTTGTGGTGTAGATACTTGAATAGTGCTACCTGAACTGGCTCCTCCAGTTGTTGTTCCTTGTGTAGATGTACTTCCTTCTGTCTGACTGCTTCTAAACTTTGGTTGTCTAAATGGTGGGGTTCTCTTTGGTGTATTAGTTGCACATGGGTTTATGGGTTCCACACTGACATTAATATGGATAGGATTGATGCCTTCTCTTCCCGCTCTTGGACCTCTCGTCTTCCTCTCATATGTTGCACGCAGGATTTCCTCAATCTTCTCCATAGCCCAAAGATCCTCTACCTCTTCCTCATCACTTTCCAAGCCTTCCCTCACGGCTACAACTCTCTTCTTGGTATTCACCTTGTATTGGTAGGGTACTCCGCTACACATCTTTCCATATATCACCATGATCTTATTGATCTAGTTGTCATCCATCATGATTGGGTCCAAGGGATCCTCCTTATTTCCCTTATCCTTTTCTCCTTCCATTTCTCCTCTTTATGTCAGTGCTTCCCCCCTTCCCCCATGCACGTAGGGAAGTTTAGTTGTCTGATTCCATTGTCATTACACCTTTGTTATATAGCAGTATCTTAATTTAAGTATACAAGGACTGAATGTACCTTCCTCAAGGTGCTCGTAGAAACTCTTTCTCTGATGTGTTGTATGACTTTGTTGTGTCGACTGCAAACTCTGTTATGAAACCTACCACAATACTATCAAGCCAAATTCGACTGCGCGGGTGAACTTGTTGTTCATCTACTGAAGTTTCTCAATCTATATTGGGTTCCACTCTAACTATCGGATCCAGTTCATTGTGTGGTTATCCTTTAACCTTAGTATCCACTCCTACAATAAATATGGAAAATTGCAGAAAAAAAATTCGTGCAAATCAGTAAAGACGTATCTCTCCAGATATTTGCGGGGTGTTACTCTAGGGTTTCTATTGTCTTTTTGTGAAAACTCTAGTTCTTTTGTTCTCATCCATATTTCGATCTTTGCTTTTGTGGGATTCCATGGTCTCAACATCTCCCTCTATTGGCTCATTGCTTTCTTCTTTTCTTCTCTCCTTTCTTGGTCAACTTATCTCATCTACTCAACCCTCTCCTGTTCCTACCAATGAAAACATAACCATTCATTGGTCACTATTCCTCTTCTACTCTGTATGAGTTTATATTGACCCAGGTTTCATGTCTATTTGGGTTTCCAACAAAACCTCTAAAACTATCGGCCTTCCTGGTAAACCAGAAGGTAATGCAACACACAAAATGCACTGTGTAGTCTTACTCGAGATAGCTTTAATGGGTGGCTGTAAGACTCAGGTGTTTACAACCTAGGATTGAGTGTGAGATAAGGGAGATGAATATTGAGCCATTATTATGACTTGTAAATGCAACGTACTATCCTTCGCGACTATGCAATCACTCCAACAACTTATTTCCTCAATATCGCAACAGTAATTGACAGACAATATAATAACTCATTAATTCAACATTATAATAACTACTGAAGACAACAAATATATGCATGCATTTATCACACAACACATATGTTATTGTGGTTCACCTGCTCTTGGGATACGTCCACAAAGATTTGGATCTTGTATCTTTTATTATGGTATTTTCGCATCTACATCATCGCACGCTTTACCATCCTCTATAGTCGGCTAAGATCTATAGGAGGCAGACTAGATTGCACCAGGCTCCCCGGCCTATGATCTTACCCTCAAGATCTACCCTCCTTTGTTTTCCCTCTAGCTCAGTATCTTACAAAATAGATCATACAGTAAAAACCCTTACATATCACATCAACTCATGTGTAACTACTATAGCAACAATAATCTGAACTAACAACTAACACTCAAAAAAAACCAACCTTCTATAATACCTTGGTATCTATATTTATATATGTCTGGATCTTCAGGAATTACAATAACTTACCAAAACCCTAAACCTACCATTTTTAGGTATTCCTCTGATCCAGGTTGATATCGGTGGCCACCCACCTTTTCCAACTGGCTCAAAGCAGTTTTCTGGCAATTTTGGCAATTTACTATTTTTAGCAGTTTTAACTTCCGGGGCCATTTTGAGGACCTAAATGAAGGTTTTTTGGAATAGAGATTCTCAATGATAGTTGAGGGAATTATTGAGCCCCCAAATGAATATCCTTGACGATACCTTTCCAACGGGCTATCATACGCCTCAAACGGAGATCGTATGCAAAAGTTACGACCCCGAGAAATTGATGTACTAACTTACCCAGACGGGACCCACATGACTTTTGGCGCTTCATCTCCTAGGGTTAGGTTTTTGGATGTGTAGAGTTTTTAGCATTCCTATTTATTGTGAAAATTCCTTCAGAGCCTCATTGTAATCATATTCTTGTGAATGAGCGCAGTCATCACATCTCTTCTCAGAGATAAGTCGCCACCATTCCAGCAAGCTTGTTTCAACTTATTTCCTTATTGAATAGAAAACCAGTTTTACTGTATCTCTTTTACTTTGTGTTAATCACCTGTTAATAATTTGTAGTCATTTCGTTATGCTCATAAAATCTGGATCATCCTCCCATGCATGTGTGTTGTTAATCCTGCCAGTTTTTTCCTTCCTTACATGCACACATGCTGTGCTTCCTTCCAGCTGTCGCTTTACTCATGCATGCTTTCTTTCCCCCAAAACGCCTTGATTTTCCACCTTGACCTGCCTCCAACAACCCATCTTCTTGAAAGTGCCTCAGATATTAATTTTACTTGGAAACTCGGATCAAATAATGTATCTATCTTAGTATGTTTAGATACAACTCGTATATGAAATAGCTCATTCCTCTTTTGTTCATCAATATGAGATTCATCATTGGAACTTGAACTAGCATGAAGAGAATATTTACCTTGTACTCCAGCCGCTATGATCTTTCCTTCATCTCCTGAATCGGAACCAAGATCTTGTTACACTGTAGAAATGGTCTTTGTCATCCCCTTTTCACTAAGTTGTTTCGGTTTCTTTTCTGGATGCAGTTTCCAACAATGTTATTCATCGTGACCACCCTTCTTGCAATGAGTGCAATATGGTTTTCCTCCTTCTCTCATTACTGTAGCGGTCTTCTTTTCCTTCCTTTTAAACTTCTTGAAAGTCTTGTGTGGGAAATTGGAAGGTTTCTTCATGGGTTCTTCTTGAACATGTTTCCCCATGTTCTCAAGGTGAGTGGCTTGCACACAATCTTTGTCAAGATTAGTGGGGTTAAACAAGATCAAAGTATGATGAATATAACTGTGAAGTGTGCCAATATACTTCATTAAAGTTTCGTAATAATCCAAAGGAATGTTCAATGCTAGAGCTTTCTTCCTAAATTATTCTGAGAAACTTTGTACAGCCTGACCTTTGCTCTGCCTCAAAGTTTTCCATTCCATCATTGCTTTATGTAAATACCCTAATGGACAGAATTGCTTCCTTATCTCTGTTTTAAATTATGACCATGAGGAAAGAATATTACCACACTTACTTATGTCATTCAATTTTCTCTCCCACCATACGAGAACAGTGCCTTCCAACCGAAGAGAAGCCATTTTCACATTAACTTCCTCTTCGTCAATATGTTGAACATGACAATATAATTCAACCTGTCGAATCGAATTATCTAGTTTTTCAGGATTATCATATCCATTGAACATAGGTAAAACAAACTTTACATCAAGATTTAATAATGATTTCTTAAAAGAGGCTTTATGGTTAGACTGTTGAGAGTGATGAGAATTCTCAGAGAAAGAAGAACTAGAACTTGAAGGCGAAGATGGAGGCTCAGGAGGGTCTCCTCCATCCCCTTGGTTTACCAAAGCATCATCATCTAGTGGTGCTTCCTTTTTCTTCCCTTTCCTCTTCATTCTCTTCTCGTAATCTCCATACATTCGTTCGACCATTTATTACATGCGATAAAACACCATGTGAAATTGTTTCTCCTGCTCGTCACACTTGTCCTCTTTTGCCATCTTCTTCCTTCGGGATGCACGACCAAATTTGGGATTGAACGTATTAAGAGTTCCTTCACCCTGCTTATGCTTGGCCCTAGTAAGCATTCATTCTCAACAATTCAAGTCAAAGATGACTGCTCTGATACCAACATGATCCTGGATTTGTTTGTGAGCACACCATCAAGGAAGTGTTAGTCTAGTGGAAAGATACAACTCCCGCAGATGCCACCTGAGAGCCAACTAACATTCTGTAGCAATTTCCTCATCTCAAGCCTTGAGGACAAGGTTGATTTTAAAGGGGAGGGCATGTTAGGGACCTAACCTACCTAACCCCTCAAGTGGGTAGAATAATATATTTCCATGTAATAAAGGTCAATACTAATAAGGCCTATCAATAAGGAGTAATACGTCAATTGTAAGAAGACCTAATAGAAGCTTCTGCTTCTAGAAGGATCTTCCTCTAGATTGTTCTTTTGGATAGATAGATTTAGCATAAATAAGAGTAGAGGGCATGAGAAGCTTTGTATTGGAAAATTATTATAATAGAACTCTTCTCTACAGGAAGTTTCCCCCTCGAAGAGGCAAGTGAACATTGTTTCCTATCAATAAAGGTATAATTCTAGTGTTTTGGTTCCAT
The DNA here is from genome assembly GCA_009831015.1 of Picea engelmannii. Lineage (NCBI taxonomy): Eukaryota > Viridiplantae > Streptophyta > Pinopsida > Pinales > Pinaceae > Picea > Picea engelmannii. The sequence continues at coordinate 683,872 of ML779640.1, read as the reverse complement.
ATAATTTGTTGTTCTGTTGTTATCTCTGCAATATTTTTGTATTGTTTTGCTATCTCGGTATTATTCTTTGCATTATTTCTCTATTCTACTAATATAATAGATCTGGTACCTTACACAAATAAACAACCCAAAATTGGACCTCAAATGGTCACTCGAAAATTTATTTACTTTTTTTTTTAATTTACATTAAAAAAAGATAGAAAGGACAAAATCTTCGCAAATATTTTTTTTTTAAATGCCCAAAAAAACATATTTAAAAAAATATATTCAAAATTAAATTTAAGAAAAAAAAGATTAAAAAACAAGGTGAAAAAGAAAAATAACTAAAAACAAACCAAAAAAAATTAAAATTTTCCTCCAAAAGCAATAAAAAAAAAACCAAAAATAGCGAAAAAAAAAAAACAACAACAACAAAATAGTCTAAAATAAAAATTATTCAAAAAATATTTTAAAATCGTAAACTAAAACTTTAAAATTAAAATAAAAGAAAAAAATTCAAAAATATATATTTTAAAAACAATATTTAAATGAAAACAAAGCAATTTTAATAACTAAAGAATAAAAAGAAAATTTTAAAACCAATTTTAAAATAAACTTCTAAACAAATTTAAAAAAAAAAACAGAAAACAATTTTTTTTTTAAATTAAACACAATTTTACAGCAGAAAACCTATCAATTTTAATTGAAACTAAAGTAAAAAAATAAAAATAAAAACACAAATAGAAAGAAATTTGGTGATCTTGGAAAGCTTCTCTTAATGTTTTTCGAGCACAGAAACAAAATTCTAAAGAATCACAAGTAATCACATACCCTCTTAAGGTCCAGTAGACCAATTCGGTCTTAGTGGACGTTAATCATCATCATCATCATCAATAACATTTAAAACAAAAATTAAAAAATAAATAAATAAAATACAATTTTACAATTAAAATAACATAAAATTTTAATTAAAATTAAAACCAATTTAAAAAAAAAAAATTGATGATGATGATGATTAACGTCCACTAAGATCGAATTGGTCTATCAAACCTTAAGAGGGTAAGTAATTACTTGTGATTCTTTAGAATTTTGTTTATGTGCTTGAAAAACATTAAGATAAGCTTTCCAACATCACCATACTTTTGTTGAGTTAAGAGGTTAGGAAGGTTGGTAGCGTGACAAATATTTTGAAAATGAGATCTAATATTGGTATAGGCTAGACAATCTAAGAGAAAGTGTTTTTCATATTCAACCTTCTTAGTGTCACAAAGGTGACACACTCTTTCATCCCATGGTGTTTTATGAATTGAGCAACGCCTAGTTTCACTATGGATCTCGTGAGAATTTGTTCTTATCTTAGCAATGATTATTTTTTTCTTTACACTTGGAAAAACAGATGGATAATTTTGATCTTCTAGATTAGGGTTGATTACATCCTTATAATACCTTAATTTTGTTTCTTCCTCTAACTCTTTATCACACCACATTTTCTCCTTAAATTTTGATTTGACATTTATTTTAATAGTATATTTATGCTACAAAATGGTGTCTTCCATGATTCCCCAATAGTTTATCCAAGACCGGGCATCTTTATGACATCCTCGCTTGAGTCGATGCTGGTTATGAATCGATTTTGAAGCAATTTTAGGAAGCCTCTTGTCTTCCATGTTGTTCAAATTGTTCTTGTACATTAGGTATCTAATCATAGCCATGCTCTCAATGGGGGAGAGGCTTGTTTCTAAGAGGAGGATGGGATAGGGCGTATTTCCTTTAATTTTGAGATTATAGGTTATTAAATTCTTTTGTATTTTCTCTATCTTTCTCCAGGATTCACGAGAGATACTACAGCCCCAGACTTCACATCCATAAAGAATAACATGTGTAACAAGAGTCTCAAAGTGGAGTTTCTTCTTATCCCAACTCCAAAGATCAACTGATTTACAATTGTTTTCAATCCCATAATAAGCTTTCCATCCCCCAATAATCTTTTTCTCAATACTATAAATCCAATTGAGCTTGTGGTGAATATCAATTCCAAGATATTTGTATGAAGTCACTTCCTCCAAGTTGTTGTCATATATGAAGGTATCATAAGGGATCTTATTGGATTTAATAATCATGACCTTAGTCTTATCAGTATTAACAATCATACCCATATTGGAGCAAAAATCCTTGAGGATTCTTAGTTGGTTTTCAAGATCATGGGGTCTCCTTGCCATAAGAACGATATCATCAGAATAAAGAAGAAGATTGATGACTATACCAGTGAGATTAGGTCCAACACAAACTTCTTTTTCCAAGCAATCTTCTAACTTGTCAATGTATATTCCAAAAAGGGTAGGGGACAAGGGACAACCTTGTTTGACTCTGATATTGTAGTTAATCTCTTTTGAACAACCCTCAATGTTTTTAAACTTAGCAAACATTCTCATACATCCTTATTGTATCAGCCCTCTGTTGAAGGAAAATCTCCCTGCAGACAGGTAGATCTCCTCTTGAGAGCTAGACTCTTAACTCTTAAGACAGAAAACGCTTAACGTGAACACTGACTTCCTTTCAGATCTATACAAACTAATGCATGAGGAGGAAGGAGAATAGAAGTACCTTTTTACCGACGTTTGTCCCTACATGCTCTGAGTTGAGCTCCAATCTTTCGCTCCTCGATGAGCCCTGTAGACAAACAAAGTACGACTACTTGCTACTCTATCAAGATTAGTCCGAAATAGGTCTATCTACTAAAGAGACTAATTCATGTGAGATTGAACACGAATTAAAAAGAAACAGGCCAAGCAAATTATATTAATGAGGACAAAACATTGCTTACATCCATAGATGGATTGCAGCAGTTTCGCCAAGTCCTCCTTGTCTACCCCTTGCTCAAAAGATCCATGATATGAATGATGATGGCTTCACTGATTTCTCCCTATGAGATCATAGGTATCTTGCTGCCAAATTATCTTTGTTCTAGCACCACTTATAAGATCATAAGTTTGGTGTGATTCTCCCTTTCCAGTCCCCTTTCACCATGAGAAAGCTTGCTTATATAGCCTTGGAGAGGCTCAACAACTTGAGATATCCTTGGGAAAGGTGAGGATTTTCCTCCTTCAGTTGAGGATCTGCCCTAAAATTATGGCTGGACTAGGGATTCGAGCTCAACTTCCTTCTAAGAATGAAAGGATCCTTCCCCCATTCATCTCAACAACTTAACAACTGCCCAGAATAGGTAGCGCTCCCTCAAAAGGGCCATCAGAGCGCTAAAACGCTTCCCAGTAGGCTTAAGGGGGGCACCAACGCTCCCTCAAAAGGGCCAAAGGAGCTTTATAATTCTCCCAGATAGTGTAAGGGGGAGCACCAGCGCTCCCAGAAGAGGTATAGGGGAGCGCTCTCCTTCAAAAGCTTAGTTTTTTTAGTGTTTTCAGATGGCAAAAGGTTCATGAGCTTGTTGACTCATTTCTCCTCTTCCAAATCAAATGTTTGAGGTGTTTTAAGTGTCCTTCTCATGTCGTTATAGGAACGACATAGGCATCATGGCAGTATGCTTCCCTGACACTTGCGACACTTGTGAGAAAAATGTGACACTTCCGACACTTGTAATGACGACACTTGTGACACTATCGAAGTGAGTAATTTTGACGTGTAACAGATTGCCCCCCAAAGTATGAAGTTAGAAGACATGAACTGATAACTGAAATGCTTTGTAGAATTTCAAGAAAGGGTATAGATGCAGAGAACCTGACAAAAGATGCACACGAACATCCAACAAATATTATGACATGTTTCAAACCCAAGGCAGGCATACCTATGCTTGGGTGATCAAGACTTGCAAGATATGGCCACCATAAAATACACTGCGGATCCATAATTGTATTGATAAAAAGGGTATAGCCACTAAAAATACAATGTGGATCTATACTCCCATGAATTGAACTGATCGTAGCCACGAAGAATACACAGTGGATCTACGAGATGAAAAGACATAGACACGACCAATACAAAGTGGATCTATGTGACAATATATGTGTCATTGTTCAAAATAAATTCCATCGCAACCTGGGCAAAGTACATACCAAAGTGATCACTCAACCCAGGTTCTTCTTACCAATCCCGATGTAGTATGAATCTAACCATGTGAATAGATGTCCTGATGTCGAACATGGCAGAAACCACTTGATTACCGGTCAATGATGTAAACCGTTAACAAGCGCGAGGGAGATCACCATTAATGTCAATTATTCCCAAGGTACTCTAGTACATTCCAACAAATGTGAATGGATGAGATGAAGTCGAACATTCGTGGAATCATTCGATCAGAGTTCAATGATGTAAACCCACTGTCGAATGTGAGGAGGCCCGCCATTGAGGCATGCAGGTCCCGAAGTACTAACTAGTTTCTAAATCGAATTCCTGGACAGTGTGTTGAAGTCAACAGGAATAGACTCGTCGAGGGAGGGCCTTGATGTATCCATGTAATGATCCCAAGCCATTATGCAAGGATCATCACTTGTTTTGGTGTCTTTTAAAACTTTTCCTGAGTGAGGTATTTCATCAAACACTTTGTTGATCTACCTTTTAGATGTGTTTATATGTGTGTATGCAACAAATAATAGAAAGAGATAACCATGGAACATACCTCAACCATATGCAATAAGATAGACAAGCCAAAACATCTCAATTCTTCTTTATTCATAAAATAGAGAAACCTGCTACAATGAAGATGCCGATCTGGAATGCTCAACAGATGGCCAAGAAGATAGACAATAGATAAGAGCTGCTACAAAATTGTAAGGTAGCTAGAGAGGTAGTGGGGGGCCCCAGAGGGCCCATAGTGATAATAGTGGAGGTCATTCAATGTAAGGTGGACTAGGTCCACTATATTATTAAATAAGGCCCACTATTGTAGTTAGATATAATAAATGTAAGAGGACTTCTTAGAAGGTTCTACTTCTAGAAGAT
>ML779640.1:655352-670891 GCA_009831015.1 Picea engelmannii | reverse complement strand
CATTTTATTAATATTTAATTAATTAATTAAATCACTTTAATTAATTAATTAACCTTTTTACCTTTGAAAAGATCCTTATCTCTCCTTGTGGCTTCCCTGGCCACTGAAAGTCACTTCTAGCCATCCCATCCTGTAGTGTTTCTGCTCCTGATTCCAATGAGCTATTACACTGAGAGGTTCCTCCAAGTAATGTGCCCAAAATGACCTCTTCAGTGAATACCATTGACTTATGGCTCAAAATAGTCAAAATCATGGAAATCGTCGGAATGCAACGAAACCAAAGCCAACCTATGTGGAATGGCTCATAATGATGGAATATAATCATCAATGTAAGCTGGACCCCACAATGCCTCTCAAATACCCCTATACTCGCTATAACCTCCATCTGGCTACTCTGGTCATCATAACCCTCTGCACTGTGATGATGTCCCAAAGTGGGGACATTACAATCCCCCATCAACGACATGAAACAAACATAGAGATGTAATTGGTAGATCAAATGAACATGGACTAACACGGGTATTGAGACAAGATATTTGTGATGGCTGACTCTCGAGGCGAATACTTCCCTTGAACACTGAGGCACAACAGCAGAAACATGACATGGACCAAAACTTTATGATGCAGTGGATGTTATGACTTATGTCAGGTGACTCAAAGGAGTGAAAAAAACTCAAAGGATTGGCTCAATGCAGAGGTTCAGCGGATTTAATACGTGCAAAAAACAAAGTGTTGTGTTCAAGTGCGACTCTAAGAATTACTTGTTAATTTTCTCAAGAGACTGCTTGGCTTGCTTATTTCAAATTTTCCCCCATCCATATAGACGAGTACCTCTTTTTGATTTAATGAGCTCGAGGAGGATAACACATGCTCGATAAAAATCACCTTCGGTAAGTTCCTCTTCCTTTGTTTAATGAACTGGAAGAAGTAAGGGTTCGATCCCATATGGGCCTGTCGATGTTTTGTTTAGCGAGTCCAAAGATAGAAAAAATGAAGGTTTTTCATGATTATAGAGTCTGGAAAAACACTTAAAAGAGAACTCTCTCAGTTCCTTTTTCGTAAAGTAGTCTGACGAGACCTAAAAAGAGATAAACTATCGCTCAACAGACGTTTTCTTCAAATACTTTAACGAGCATGAAGAGAACAAGGTCGCTCGGTAATCTTTTCATCTTTAGAGAGATCACCATTAATGAGAACAATGACAACAGTAACTTACAATCGTAGATGCAAATGCGACAGCTTCGTCAAGTCCCCTTTGTCTAACCCTTGCTCAAAAGATCCATGATCTAAATGATAGCAGTTTCGCTAATAACTCTCCTCCAGTTCACTGTGTGTTTCCTATGAGATCATAGGTTTCATGCTAGCAATTCTTCCCCCTTTTCACCATCATAGAGCCTGCTTATATAGGTTAAGAGAGGCTTAACCTCTTGAGGTATCTTTAGGGTAGGTTGAGGAATTCCCTCCTTAGATCAGGGATCTTCTGATTGAACCAATAATTCGAATGCAGCTACCTTCCAAACTTGAAAGATCCTCCCCTTATTCTCCTCAACAAATCAACCACTGTCCAGATTAGACAGCGCTCCCTCAAAATGGGCATCATGGTGCTATAACACTCCCTAGTAGGCTCAAGGGGAGCGCCAATGCTTCAAATATGGGTAGCGCTCCTTCAGAGGGGTGATTTGGTGCTATAACGCTCCCTAAGACCTTATAGGGGAGCGCCAGTGCTCCTAAGGCTGATGTAGAGGAGCGCTCTCCTTCAAAACCCTAGTTTAAGAGCTCCTTTCAGGTGGTAAGAGATTCTTGACTTCAGTTAACCATATTTCTTCCTTCAAATCAGGTGCATGAGGTATTCTAAGTGTCTCCTTGGTGTCGTCATCATGGTAGTATGCTTTGTTTGATGTTTGCGACACTTGTGAACAACATGCGACAGTTGCGAGGAACATGCGACACTTACGACAATTGAGAGGAACATGCGACACTTATCAAAGCGAGCAATATTGATGTGTAACACCCTCAACTCGAGAGGCACTTTTATCTCTTCCAACCTATTCCAAAGGTTTTTTCTAGGAACCATGTCAAAAGATTTTCTAAATTCAACAAAACAACAAAAAAATAAACAAAGGAACCCTCATTATTTCTAGTCACGACCACATGGGAATCCTTTAGGGATGTTATTAAGGAACAGTACTACCCTGTCGGAAGTTATGACGACTTGTATACCAAATGGACCACACTATGGCAAGAAAGAGACCAAGCAGTGCCATATTTGACAAATATCTTTCATACCTTGTGCACCAAGATGGGTATCAAAGATTCAGAGAAAAATCTAGTGCTCAAGTATCACGACACTCTGCATAGATACATCCAAAGTGAAATGGAATTTCTAGACATCTCATCCTTGGGTGCGGCCTACCGATATTCCATAAAAATCAAGCAGAAGATCAAACAATAGACGTGGCAATTTGGGCCTGGGAAACCCTCACAACAAAAGCCAGGAAAGGGTGGCCCCAACCCACATAACAAAGGACAGAGAAAAGACAGACAATATTAGGAGAATCAGTCCAAGCCGCAAGAAAATAAGGACACCAAAAAGACAAATAAAGATACCAGGAAGTGGTGAGACTTCCATAAGATCCCTTGGCATAACACTTCTGACTGTTGCTCAAAGTAGTTTCTGGTGGTCGAAGTGAAATCCTCTGAATCATATGCAGGTTTAGACTCTAAGCCAGAACCAGAAAGGCGAAGACAGATGATTAACATGGAACCTAGTGCCACTGTTGCTACCACCAAGCTCCAGCCTGGTGAACCAGACGAGCTAGAAGAAGGAGAACACCTCTTCCATTCACATATGTGGGTAAAAGGCACCCTGTTTCACTTCATCATTGATAACGGTAGCCAGAAAAACATCATCTCAGCAAAGGTCGTCAAGTGGCTGGCCCTGCCAAAAACACCGCACCCACACCTACACCATTGGATGGCTCCACCAAGGAAGCAATCTCCGCGTCAACCAACAGTGTCGATTGTTGTACGACATTAAGCCCTTCAAAGATGAGGTATTATGTGATGTTTCTCCTCTCGAAGTTTGTGATGTTATTTTGGGCCAACCTTATTTGTGGAAATGTCATGTTGTATATGATTCTAGGCCTCGTAGTGTTATTATTACTTTGAACAGGAAATTGTACAGGATACCTGAGGCAGTCCCACCTAGTGTTATTTCCTTGATATCTGCTAAGAAATATAGGAAGGTCATCTCTCATATGGGGAAGTTTGTCTTCCTCGTGATTCTCTCTCAGAATAAGCGAAATATCACAGCCACATCTAGGGTCTCTGTGGCCGACCTCTCCACATAGAATATGCAAGTATATAAGGTCATGGAAGAATACTCAGATATCTTCTCCTCACCTACCAAGGTACCTCTTCACTGTCAAGTCAAGCACCCCATCGATCTGACCCTTGGAGCACCGCTGGCCAATGGGCCAGTCTATCGCCGCTCTCTATTAGAGAATGAGGAGACCAAGCGAAAGATCCAAGAACATCTCCACACGGGGCACATCCATCCTAGATCATCACCTTGCGGGATCCCAATCATACTGGTATAGAAGAAATATGGAACCTGGCGACTTTGCATTGATTACTGGGCTCTGAATAAAATCACAGTAAAAAATCGGTACCTGATTCCCCGAATTGAAGAGCTCCTTGATCAACTCATGGTGTCCAAATACTTCAATAAGATTGATCTGAAGTCTAGCTACCACCAGGTCCCGATAGAACAGACAGATGTATGGAAAACCTCGTTCAAGTCAAAGGAAGGCCTTTTTGAATGGTTGGTCATGCCCTTTGGTTTGACAAATGCTCCAACCACTTTCATGAGGATGATGGACGATATCCGTTGACCATTCACCAATACTTTTGTAGTGGTGTATTTGGATGACATTCTCATTTACAACAAGACTTGGGCCAAACACTTGCAGCATATTCAGCAGGTTTTGCACACCCCACGGCATCAAAAGCTATATGCCAACTTGGAAAAATTCTCCTTCGGCATGGACAGGGTCCATTACCTAGGATACATAATTTATCAACATGGCGTACATGTGGATCCAGCCAAGGTCCAAGTCTTCTATGACTGGCCAGCCCCAACCACACTCACTAAGCTTCAGAGCTTCTTGGGCCTTGCCAATTTCTACCATAGGTTCATGTTGGGATTCTCCCATATTTCATGGGCCCTCAGCCAAATAACTAGGGGTGGTGGTAAGGAAAAATTTGTGTGGGGTCATTCCCAACAACAAGTGTTCTACGATTTGAAGCAGAGTTTGTGCTCAGCCCCAGTAATTTCACTACCAGACCTACAAAAACCTTTTGAGATCGAGACATATGCTTTAGACTATGTGGTGGGCATCATTCTCACTCAGCACAACCACCCCATGGCCTATCATAGTGAGACACTATTAGATGTTTTTCATAAGTACCCTACTTATGAAAAAGAAATGTACTCCATTATGAAATCCTGCTGCCAGTGGAGACATTACATTCTTGGGAAGGAGACAATCATTCACACTGATCATAAGCCACTACAGTTCATGTAAACACAAGGAAAATTGCAGAATGATCGCCATCAAAAGTGGTCCACATACTTGCAGCAATTCCACCTCAACATCAAGTATAAAATAGGAAGCACCAATTGTGTCGTTTATTGCCTCAGCAGACCGCCAGTCGCGACACTCACCACGGTGCTAGACTCTTGTGGCCATGAGACCTCTGGATGGCCCCAACTCTATGATACAGACTCAAACTTCGCCACCACCTACCAAATGTTGGGTGAAAACACAGTTGTCAATAATTTCCATCTTCAGGATGGGTTGTTGTGTCGTCTAGGCCATATATGTGTTCCATCAAGTGAGTGAGAAAATCTGATATGGGAAGCCCACTACAGTCTGGTGGAAGGACACTTCGGTGTCTAAAATTCAATGGAAATGCTACAGAAACATTTCTACTGGTTGAAACTTCAACAGGAGGTCAGCAAGTATATCAGGTCCTGCATTGTCTGCGTTATTGCCAAACCAACCACTAAGAAACAGGGCCTGTACACCCCTCTTTGTACTCCTGACAGACCATGGGAATCCATCTCAATGGAATAATGTCAGGCCTCCCATCCACCATGCGAGGAAATGATTGTGTTTTTGTGGTTGTTGATAGCTTTTCTAAGATGGTGATTATGTTTGCCTACAAGAAGAACATCATAGTAGAGGCCACTTCCAAGATCTTCTTTGAACGAGTATAGGTACATTTTGGAATCCCACAAACCATTGTCTCAGATCGGGATAGTCAATTTCTCATCACATTTTGGTCGAGCCTCTGGTCATTGCTGGACACCAAGATTACCAAATCCACGGCCTTCCACCCCCAGACAAATGGCCAAACCGAGGTCATAAATCGAATGATTGTGCATATCCTTTGCATGTATAATTCAAATCACCCTCGCACATGGAATGATAGCCTTCCCTATGTCGAACATAGCTACAATTGATCCCTGCATAGCTCAACCGGCCACATCCCCTTTCAGGTGGGGTTGGGATTCCAACCATTGGGTCCCATAGATGTTGCACTTCCCCTTCTGGTCACCTCGACTGACTCATATCCTACTCCAACTGAAGTTGACAAAGCCACCTAGTTCATTGAGTGGATCCAACACATATACCAATAGGTTCGGGATATCCTACATAAGTCCAATGATAAGTACAAGCAGCGCCATGATCAACATCGGGTGCCACATAAGTTTCAGGTGGGCAACAAATTTTGGTTGCACTTGCAGAAAGAACGCCTTACAGGAGCCCATCGGAAGCTTCACCCACTCCGTTATGGGCTATACACCATCACCAAGGCCACGGGGGATAATGATTTTGAGCTCAACATTCCTCCTTTCCTTGGCCTGCACCCAGTGTTCAACGTGGATCTCCTTCACCCTTATTTCCCACCATTATTGGACACCTCAGACGTAGAAGAACAGTTGACACCAACATAACTCAACCTAGATTGCATACAATAGGCATCCAACGATCAAATTTTAGACACGCAGATCAAGGGCACTTGACAACAAAGGATCCATCTTTATCGAGTCATCAAAGCAAGGCAGCTCCTGCACCAAGGCAAGTTGCTCACCCAAGGCCAAATTCAATAGAAATTTCCTCATCTGATGGGGGAAATCAACACAATGGATATCATTATTTATAAGGAGGTAGGATTGATCCAGGTGGATATCAGTGGCCACCCACCTTTTCCAACTAGATCAAAATAGTTTTCTGGCAATTTTGGCAATTTTGGCAATTTACTATTTTTAGCAGTTTTAACTTCCGGGGCCATTTTGAGGGCCTAAATGAATATTTTTCAGGATCGATCTTCTTAATGATATCCTAATGCATGATTGAGCCCCCAAAATGAATCTCCTCGATGATACCTTTCCAACGGGCTATTATACGCCTAAAGTGGAGATCATATGCAAAAGTTACGACCCCAAGAAGTTGTTGTACTAACTTACCCAGACGGGGCCCACATGACTTTTGGCGTTTCATCGCCTAGGGTTAGGTTTTTGGATGTATAGGGTTTTTGGAATTCCTGTTTATTGTAAAAATGCCTTTAGAGCTTCATTGTAATCATCTTCTTGCGAATGATCACAGTCGTCACATCTCTTATCAAAGATAAGCCGCCACCATTCCAGCAAGCTTGTTTTCGCTGCATTTTACAGTTTCAGCTTATTTCCTTATTGAATAGAAAGCCAATTTTATTGTATCTTTGTTATTTTGTGTTAAACACCTATTAATAATCTATATTCATTTCGTTCTACTCATAAAATCCGGATCATCCTCCCATGTGTGTGTGTTGTTCTTCCTTCCAACTGTTGCCTTCCTTGCATGCGCACGTGTTGTGCTTCCTTCCAACTGTTGTTTTCCTCATGCATGCTTTATTTCCACAAAAACACCCTGCTTTTCCACATTGTCCTGCCTGCAACAACCCATCTTCTTGACAAGTGCTTAAGATATTAAGTTTACTTGGGAACCCGGATCAAATAATGTATCTATATTAGTATGTTTAGATACAACTCGTATATGAAATATCTCATTCCTCTTTTGTTCATCAATATGAGATTCATCATTGGACTTGAACTAGCATGAAGAGAATATTTACCTTGTACTCCAGCCGCTATGATCTATCCTTCATCTCCTGAATCGGAACCAAGATCTTTTTTCACTGTAGCAACGATCTTTGTCATCCCCTTTTCACCGAACTGTTTTGGTTTCTTTTCTAGATGCAGTTTCCAACAATGTTCTTCATCGTGACCACGCTTCTTACAATGAGTGCAAGATGGTTTTCCTCCTTCTCTTGTCATTGTAGCGGTCTTCTTTTCCTTCCTTTTAAACTTCTTGAAATTCTTTTGTGGGAAATTGGAAAGTTTCTTCGTGGGATCTTCTTGAACATGTTTCCCCATGTTCTCAAGGTGAGTGTCTTGCACACAAACTTTGTCAAGACTAGTGGGGTTAAACAAGATCAAAGTATGACGAATATAACTGTGAAGTGCGCCAATATACTTCATTAAATTTTTATAAGAATCCAAAGGAATATTCAATGCTAGAACTTTCTTCCTAAATTCTTCTATGAAACTTTGTACAGTCTGACCTTTGCTTTGCCTCAAAGTTTTCCATTCCATCATTGCTCTATGTAAATACCCTAATGAACATAACTGCTTCCTTATATCTATTTTAAATTTCAACCATGAGGAAAGAAGATTACCACACTTACTTATGTCATGTAGCTTGCTCTCCCACCATACAAGAGCAGTGCCTTCCAATCGAAGAGTAGCCAGTTGCACTTTAACTTCCTCTTCGTCAATATGTTGAACACAACAATATACTTCAACCTGTCGAATCCAACTATCTAGTTTTTCAGGATTACCATCTCCATTAAACATAGGTAAAGAAAACTTTACATCAAGGTTTAATAATGGTTTCTTAAAATAGGATTTATGGTTAGAATGTTGAGAGTGATGAGAATGCTCAGAGGAAGAAGAACTAGAACTTGAAGGCAAAGATGGAGTCTCAAGAGGGTCTCCTCCATCCCCTTGGTTTACCAAAGCATCATCATCTAGTGGTGCTTCCTTTTTATTCCCTTTCTTCTTCATCCTCTTCTCGTAATCTCCATACATTCATTCGACCATTTATTACATGTGATAAAATACCATGTGAAAGTTTTTCTCCTGCTTGTCATGCTTGTCCTCTTCTGCCATCTTCTTCCTTCAGAATGCACAACCAACTTCGGGATTGAACGTATTAAGAGTTCCTTCACCCTACTTATGTTTGGCCCTAATAAGCATTCATACTCAACAATTCAAGTCAAAGACGACTGCTCTGATACCAACATGATCCAAGATCTTTTTGTCAGCACACCATCAAGGAAGTGTTAGTCTAGTGGAAAGACACAACTCCCGCAGATGCCACCTAGGAACCAACTAACATTCTGCAACAATTTTCTCATCTCAAGCCTTGAGGACAAGGTTGATTTTAAAGGGGAGGGCATGTTAGGGACCTAACCTACCTAACCCCTCAAGTGGGTAGAATAATATATTTCCATGTAATAAAGGTCAATACTAATAAGGCCTAGCAATAAGGAGGAATATGCCAATTGTAAGAAGACCTAATAGAAGCTTCTGCTTCTAGAAGGATCTTCATCTAGATTGTTCTTTTGGATAGATAGATTTAGTATAAATAAGAGTAGAGGGTATGAGAAGTTTTGTATTGGAAAATTATTGTAATAGAACTCTTCTCTACAGGAAGTTGCCCCCTCGAAGAGGCAAGTGAACATTGTTTCCTATCAATAAAGGTATAATTCTAGTGTTTTGGTTCCATATAATTTGTTGTTTCATTGTTATCTCTGCAATATTTCGGTATTATGTTGCTATCTCGGTATTATTCTCTGCATTATTTCTCTATTATGCTAATATAATAGATCTGGTACCTTACACAAATAAACAACCCAAAATTGGACCTCAAATGGTCACTCGAAAATTTATTTACAGTTTTTTTTTTTAATTTACATTAAAAAAACAAATAAATAGAAAGGACAAAATCTTCGCAAATAATTTTTTTTTAAATGACCAAAAAAACTTATTTAAAAAAATATATTCAAAATCAAATTAAAAAAAAAGAAAGATGAAAAAACAAGGTGAAAAAGAAAAATAACTAAAAATAAACCAAAAAAAATTAAAATTTTCCTCCAAAAAGAATAAAAAAAATAAAACAAAAAAATAGCGAAAAAAAAATCAACAAAAAAAGAGTCAAATAAAAATTATTCAAAAAATATTAAAAAATCGTAAACTAAAACTTTAAAATTAAAATAAAAGACAAAAAATTCAAAAATATATATTTTGAAAACAATATTTAAATGAAAACAAAGCAATTTTAATAAAATCAATAACTAAAGAATAAAAAGAAAATTTTAAAACCAATTTTAAAATAAACTTCTAAACAAATTTAAAAAAAAAACAGAAAACATTTTTTTTTAAATTAAAAACAATTTTACAACAGAAAACCTATCAATCTTAATTGAAAATAAAGTAAAAAAATAAAAATAAACACAAATATAAAGAAATTTGGTGATCTTGGAAAGCTTCTCTTAATGCTTTTCGAGCACAAAAACAAAATTCTAAAGAATCACAAGTAATCACTTACCCTCTTAAGGTCCAATAGACCAATTCAGTGTTAGTGGATGTTAATCATCATCATCATCATCATCAATAACATTTAAAACACAAATTAAAAAATAAATAAATAAAATACAATTTTACAATTAAAATTAAAACCAATTAAAAAAAAAAAATTGATGATGATGATGATTAACGTCCACTAAGACCGAATTGGTCTATTGGACCTTAAGAGGGTAAATAATTACTTGTGATTCTTTAGAATTTTGTTTCTGTGCTTGAAAAACATTAATATAAGCTTTCCAACATCACCATACTTTTGTTGAGTTAAGAGGTTAGGAAGGTTGGTAGTGTGACAAATATTTTGAAAATGAGATCTAATATGGGTATTCGCTGGACAATCTAAGAGAAAGTGTTTTTCATATTCAACCTTCTTTGTGTCACAAATGTGACACACTCTTTCATCCCATGGCATTTTATGAATTGAGCAACGCCCAGTTTCACTATGGAGCTCGTGAGAATTTGTTCTTATCTTAACAATGCTTTTTTTTTTCTTTACACTTGGAAAAACAGATGGATAATTTTGATCTTCTAGATTAGGGTTGATTACATCCTTATAATACCTTAATTTTGTTTTTTCCTCTAACTCTTTATCACACCACATTTTCTCCTTAAATTTTGATTTGACGTTTATTTTAATAGTATATTTATTCTACAAAATGGTGTCTTCCATGATTCCCCAATAGTTTAGCCAAGACCGAGCATCTTTATGCCATCCTCACTTGAGTCGATGGTGGTTATGACTCGATTTTGAAGCAATTTTAGGAAGCCTTTTGTCTTCCATGTTGTTGAACTTATTCTTATACATTAGGTATCTATTCATAGTCATGCTCTCAATGGGGGAGAGGCATGTTTATAAGAGGAGGATGGGATAGGGTGTATTTCCTTTAATTTTGAGATTATAGGTTATAAAATTCTTTTGTATTTGCTCTATCTTTCTCTAGGATTCACGAGAGATACTACAACCCCAGACTTCACATCCATAAAGAATAACATGTGTAACAAGAGTATCAAAGAGGAGTTTCTTCTTATTCCAACTCCAAAGATCAGCTGATTTACAGTTGTTTTCAATCCCATAATAAGCTTTTCATCCCCCAATAATCATTTTCTCAATACTATAAATCCAATTGAGCTTGTGGTGAATATCAATTCCAAGATATGTGTATGAATTCACTTCCTCCAAGTTTTTGTTGTCATATACAAAGGTATCATAAGGGATCTTATTGGATTTAGTAATCATGACCTTAGTCTTATCAGTATTAACAATCATACCCATATTGGAGCAAAAATCCTTGAGGATTCTTAGTTGATTTTCAAGATCATGGGGTCTCCTTTCCATAAGAACGATATCATCAGAATAAAGAAGAATATTGATGACTAGACCAGTGAGAGTAGGGCCGACGCAACCTTCTTTTTCCAAGCAATCTCCTAACTTGTCAATGTATATGCCAAAAAGGGTAGGGGACAAGGGACAACCTTGTTTGACTCTGATATTGTAGTTAATATATTTTGAACAGCCCTCAAGTTTTTAAAACTTAGAAAACGTTCTCATACATCCTTATTGTAGCAGCCCTCAAAATCAAGAGGCACTTTTATCTCTTCCAACCTATTCCAAAGGTTTTTCCTAGGAACCATGTCAAAAGATTTTCTAAATTCAACAAAACAACAAAAAGATTGGTTTTAGTATTGTGGAACTCCTCTGCAATGATCCGGAAGGTAACAAGATGGTCCATAGTTGAATGATATCTCCTAAACTCATCCCAGCCTTTAGCTCTTTTACTGTGACTTTCTAGCCAAAGGCTAATCTTCTTTTCCAAAATAATTCCATAAATCTTGGCTAAAATCAGGCTAATCAGAATGGTCCTATAATAAGAGGGAATGTTTCTATCCCCATTTTTAAAAATAGGAACATTGAGGCTTTGCGTCCAGGGTTTAGGGAACCCCTGCTTGACTGCTAAATTGAAGAGTTTATGTATGTGAGGGATAAGGAATGGTCCTCTGATTTTAAAAATTTCAGCTTGGTAGTCTTCAATGTCCTTAGCTTTCCCATTTGCAAGTCGCTTAACCCCGAACTCTATGTCATCTAAAGAAAAAGATTCTTCCTTTGTAGGGAAAATAGGAATGGTGTACATGGCATTAGGGAACTCGTAAAGAATTTTAAGGTAGGAATTTCAGTCCCTTAAGGGAATCCTATTATTTTCTTTAGTATTGTGTTTTAGAATTCGGCTCCAGAACTTCTTAGGATCGAGCTTATATAGTTGTGAAAGTTTCTCTTGCCTTTTATTGATATAGTACCTTTTTTTCCTTTTAATTAGGGCTTTGTACATATTGATCTTATCAAGTTTTAAGGACTCATTAGAAGCATCCCTAATGGATTTCCTAGCAATTTTACAGTCTTAATCATACCAAGGGTTGGTCGTTCTATTATTATTTTTATAGGACACCTCGTAAGAGAACTTGTTAATAGAAGTGGAAAAGGTAGTTGTAAAATTATGATAGAGTTCTTCAATGTTGTCTTTATAAGTTAGGAGATTTCATTTACTATTTAAATCCTTTAATAAAATGTCAAATTTACTTTTGTCAGAGCGCAAATTCCTTTGATTATCAAAATTCTCTTCAATGAAACTCCTATACATGGAAACGTTTAGAGTTAGGGTTAAAGGTTTATGATCAAAGTCAGTCTCATGGTCATTTAAAAGGTCAAAAGTTTATATTTGGTTGGAGACGGGGATATCAGATATCACATAATCTACAACAATACTACCTATCCCATGAATACAAGTCATTTGGTTGGAGTTTTTCCACTTTATTACTCCATTGCAAATTATTAGGTCTTGAGAGCTACAAAGCTTGACCAAATCAATACCAAACAAATTCTCAATTAGGTCTTCAGATCTTCTTTTGTATCTATTAGATAAAACAAGGTCCTCATTTAGCCATAAAGGATTATGGTTGGAGTCATTACTTAAAAGAGTATCTTGTTTAGTTGTAGTCCTAGCATTAAAGTCTCCTAGCAAGAGGATATTACCTTCATTTTTCAAACTATAAATATCATGTTCTAAATTAGTATAGGGACACTTGTTATCTAGATTGTTTTTCTTATAAAAAGTAGAATTAATAGGTGCAAAATAGCAAATTGTTATATACATCTTCTTAGCATTGGTGTCTGAAATTTCTATCCAAATGGACTGATTGAGAGGGTCAATCTTATGAAGTTGAATGTGGGTAAAAATTCTCTTTCTAATATAACAAGCTATGCCTCCAATCCCTCTACGGTGGGATTTTGTTTTCCATTCCGACCACAAGACAAATATTTCTATGTTAGGGACCTTAGACTCCTCATCCTCCCAAGTTTCAACTAGATAGATAATATCAATATCACTCAAGATCCAACTTAGCATAGGACCTTTGCACCATGGAAAGCCACGACAGTTCCAAAAAAGGTTCCAGAGTGTCCCAAATTCCTATTTATTATTATCCTTCTAGTCTCTATCCATAACAATAGCTTTTCGATTTCTAATTATTGTCCATTTTCCTTATTTCCTAGCTTCTTTTACCTTTTGAACGTCCTTACTTAATTCAGCCTAGTCTTCAGGAATGAGGTCTTCATTTATAAATATTCCTGACCCTTTTAAGCTCGAAGATTTACTAAGTATGCTATATTTATGGTCATTACAACTTACTTTGATATGGATCAACCTATCTTTGTGATCAATTATTTTTCCTAGCCTCCTTGCTTCTATGAGGTAAGTTGTATCAATTTGTGATTTATTATTTAATTCTTCTTTTATTATTTCTAGCATATCCTCCTCTTGTTGTTCTTTTATACCAAAACTTATGAGGTTCAAGGCTCTTTTGTTACGTTCATGGTCCAATTCGATTAGCTTATTCATTTCCTCTTTGATTGGTTTGATATCCAATTTGTTTTCCATATTACCGAGGGTCAAATTGTTGGTTAGTTTTTCTTCTAGCTCTTCAATCCTATCTCTCAAGTTGTGATTTTCTTCAACCCCTCCTTCTTGCGTTGATTGTTTATGTTTTTCCATTTCTTTAATCTTATCCTTCATTTTTTGTAATTCACTCTTGAACCCTAAGAATCTATCCTCTATTTGAGTTTGAATGGTATCTTTAATTTTTTTATCAATCATTGCCTCTAGCTCTATTTGGAGTTTTACATCTCTTTCTTCACTCCTTTTTTCTATTGTTTCTAACTCTATTTGGATTTTGGCATCTCTCTCTCCTCTCCTTTTTTCTATTGATTCCATATAATCATAAAGGATCTCTAGGGTGATTTTGGAGGGCCTCCCCCTGTTAGGCTGAGTTTTTGGAATAGGTGGTGGAGTACTCATACTGAAAAGGAGAGAAAAAAAATGTAACAATTATTATTTTGGATTGAATTTATCTTTCAAATCAACTTTTACTTATAAAACTTAAAATAAAAAATAAATAAAATATATTTAAATCTCTTTACGTTAATAGATTATAAATATATTTTAAATTAAAATTGAATCAAAGTAACAAGTGACTCACCTCATTTCACATGTCCAATTGCTCAACCGGTTGAAGAAGCCAAAAATAATTTCCCAAAACCGCAGAGAAGTTCCAGAGAAACTGAGAGAAACTACAGAGATTATTCTAGGTAAAAAAGATAAAAACCAAAGAGAAGTATTATTCTCGTTCAAAACCACAGATACATAATGTTAGAAATAAAATATCTCCTTCAAAACAACAAAGAAGTATTATTCTCATTCAAAACCGTAAATATATAATTTCAAAACCGCAGAGAAGTATTATTCTCGTTCAAAACTGCAGAGAAGTATTATTCTCGTTCAAAACCGCAGATATTTAATGTTACAAATAAAATATCTTTTTCAAATTGTTCAAAACTACAGAGATATAATTTCAAAGCCACATAGAAGTATTATTCTCGTTCAAAACCACAGAGATATAATTGGGGTTTCGTGGGGGGTGATATCGAGCACCACCCCAACCCTCACAGGTTAATCCCTAGTGATCCAAAAAGGATCCAGAGAAGACTAAGGACAACTCAGAATTCACAGAAGCAACTAAGAAAGATCATAATGGCCTCAGCAGACAGAGAAAGGGAAAAAAATTAAAGTCCTCAAAACTCAGTGAAATTGGCATCATCACGAAGAGCGCTTCACAAGCTTTCCAACGGAGTAAACATCTCATCAAACAGAGTTACGAATTGAAAGATATTTCCAATCAAAGTTTTGGTCAACCTAGCCCAGTACGCAGGGATGAGTCAACATCCATACTATTGACATCAGCATCAGTACAGATGACATCAAAATCTGTACAGTGTATGTGGCACACGTAGAAGGTGACACATGTAATGTTTACGTGGAAGCACCAGAGGCTGCTACATGTCACTCGTTTTTGGCATTTTCGGGTCAATCTGTGGATCAATGAAAAAGTGCCACATGGCAGTTGGTACAACCACGTGGTAGACCATACGGTGATGTGGTTGGTGACTGTGCAATTGGTTAGCATGGCCCTGTTATTGCACGGTTTGTAGGAAGGGTTTAAGTAGCTTGAGTCAAGCCTTAAAACCGGCATAACAGGAGCTTCCCCACCCACTGTCACCTCGATGGGGAGCTCTTTCTATCTAGGATGGCTGGTCCAAGGGAGACGTCCCTAGGTAATCTGATCAATGAAAGGGCTAGAGGGGTAATGGCTTAGGATAAGAGTGTCCCTTCACAGATTACTGCCAATGATGAGATAGTCAAAAGAGAACTTCCACTGGATGGCACCTGTTTGCGAGACA
>ML779640.1:632883-645467 GCA_009831015.1 Picea engelmannii | reverse complement strand
GGGATATAAGATGAAAAAGTGATAAGATGGTGGGAGCGGACGATGGCTCTGCAAACCCCCCTTGGTGGCTAACCAAAACCCATGAATACCAACTTGCTAAGCTACCCATCAATCACCCCAACAGTGGTCAAGTGGATTAGTGTAAGATCCAAGCAGTTATCTGAAATGAAAGGAACCTAATGCATATATAAGAAGGTTATAATGATTAAACATGACACATACCATGATACCTTGGACTAATTACCTCATGGAGCAAGAGTCCTCTCTGATGCAAGCCCAATCCGGTAGTGATGGAGGCTAGTACTGCTGACAAGACAAGTCTAGCTGAGAAGAAGAAAGATGGGCCCTCAAGGGCCATGCTCAAGTCGCTCCTGCTCTCGGTACTCCATGTCTAGGACCATGTGGGACTCGAGACATGATCTCCTAGTTATCCCTAGATATCGGGGATAACAGGTCCAATGTTTGGCTTCCACGTCGCAGTGGGAAAATTCCCAATGAGAGCTCGAAAACTGAATTTCAAAAATAAAAAAAGTGGGCCTGCCAAAACTAGCGAAGCCCCGCCAAATCTGGTGGCCGAAACTGTAAACTCCGACAAATCCAAACGCACTCCAAACTTAGTGAAGTTATAAACTATATATATATATATATATATATGCATTGTTATAACTATAACCCAAAAAGGGAGGTACGCGGGCTTGACCCCAAGACCTACCCCCATACAACACCTTAACAATAACATCTACCACCATTGGGCCAACGGACTACATTTTGTAGTCCACCCCACTTTTTCCTTTTAGGATGAGTCTTCCCATGGATGGGGAGGAAGGGTGCTCGATGGTACATTCGAGCATGGAAATCGAGATGCAGTACAAAGAAGTAAATGCAGGGAGGAGGCACAAAAACTGATACCAGATTTCTCAAGGGCTTGGGATTGCCAGAGTCAGATTGAGGTGTGGAGACAGTCATTTTTGTGTAATTCAATGCCACAAATTAAATGGTGCTGCCTGTTTTCGGATCTGAGCAAATCTTCTGCATCCTAATTCTAGAACGAGGTATACTTATGTATTTTGCCAAATTATTTTACGGAGTTAATAAAAGGCCTACCCATTTGAGAGCAGGACTCAGAGACGTATTCCACTAGGGACGAACTCTGTTATCAAGTTTTTGTGTTCAGATTTGATGCTGATGTCTCTTCATTATTGAGTTTTTCCTTCTTTAATGGTTCATTTTAATTTATGCTCATTTAATACAATTCTTTATAAGTCACTTCGATGAAAAGATCTCAGATCACCTAGCCCATGGGGGCTGGGGTGATTCTCGACATATTATTGGGGTGTCGTGGGGGGCAATGTCAGGCATCTCCCCCCATGGCCTCCCATTGTTGGTGCATATATATATTTTAATTTGTTTGTCTTTTTTTATTAAATTTTACATATTTTAAAGGTTTTTAATAAAAACTTTAATTTTTTTTTTGTAATTTTATGTTTTTTAAAATTATATCTCTGTGGTTTTGAACGAGAATAATACTTCTCTATTGTTTTGAAGGAGATATTTTATTTCTAAGATTATATATCTATGGTTTTGATCGAGAATAATACTTCTCTTTGGGTTTTACCTGTTTTTTTCCTAGAATAATCTTTGTAGTTTCTCTCGGTTTCTTGAAACTTCTCTGTGGTTTTCAAAAATTATTTGTGTCTTCTTCAATCGGTTGAGCAATTGGACATGTGAAAAGAGGTGATACACTTTTTACTTTTATTCAATTTTAATTTAAAATATATTTATAATCTATTAATGTAAAGAGATTTAAATATATTTTATTTTTATTTTTATTTTAAGTTTCATAAGTAAAAGTTGATTTGAGAGATAATAATTAATATCATTATTATCAATTGAAAAAAAAATATTTTCCATTTTTAAAGTCAATCCAAAATAATATTTGTTACATTTTTTCTCTTATTTTCAATATGAGCATTCCAACACCTATTCCAAAAAATCATCCTAATAGGGGGAGGCAAATCACCCTAGAGATCCTTTATGATTATATGGAATCAGTAGAGAAAAGGAGAGAAGAGAGAGATGCCAAAATCCAAATAGAGTTAGAATTATTAGAAAAAAAGAGTGAAGAAAGAGACGTAAAACTCCAAATAAAGCTAGAGGCAATGATTGATAAAAAATTAAAGATACCATTCAAAATCAAATAGAGGATAGATTCTTAGGGTTCAAGAGTGAATTGCAGACAATGAAGGATAGGATTCAAGAAATGGAAAAACATAAACAATCAACCCAATAAGGAGAGGTTGAAGAAAATCACAACTTGAGAGATAGGATTAAAGAGATAGAAGAAAAACTAACCAACAATTTGACCCTCAGTAATATGGAAAACAAATTGGATATCAAACCCATCAAAGAGGAAATGAATACGCTAATCGAACTGGACCATGAGCATAACAAAAGAGCCTTGAACCTCATAATTTTTGGTATAAAAGAACAACAAGAGGAGGATACACTAGAAATAGTAAAACAAGAATTAAATAATAAATCAAAAATTGATATAACTTACCTCATAGAAGCAAAGAGGCTAGGGAAAATAATTGATCACAAAGATAGGTTGATCTGTGTCAAAGTGAGTTGTAATGACCATAAATATAGCATACTTAGTAAATCTCTGAGCTTAAAAGGGTTAGGAATATTTATAAATGAAGACCTCATTCTCGAACACCAAGCTGAATTAAGGAAGGAAGTCCAAAAGGTAAAAGAAGCCAAGAAAGAAGGAAAATGGGCAATAATTAGAAATCAAAAAGCTATTGTTAGGGATAGAGACCAGAAGGATAATAATAAATAGGAATTTGGGACACTCAGAATCCTTTTTTGGAACTTGTGTGGCTTTCCATGGTGCAAAGATCCTATGATACGTTGAATCCTGAGTGATATTGATATTATTTGTCTAGTTGAAACTTGGGAGCATGAGGAGTCTAAGGTCCCTAACATAGAAGGGTTTGTCTTGTGGTCGGCATGGAACAAAAAAATTCCACCGTAGAGGGATAGGAGACATAGCTTGTTATATTAGAAAGAGCATTTCTCCTCACATTCAACTTCATAAGATTGACCCTCTCAATCAGTACATTTGGATGGAAATTTCAGACACCAATGCTAAGAAGATGTATATAGCAATTTTCTATTTTGCACTTATTAATTCTAATTTTTATAAGAAAACAAATCTAGATAACAATTGTCCCTATAATAATTTAGAACAAGATATTTATAGTTTGAAAAATGAAGGTAATATCCTCCAGTTATGAGACTTTAATACTATGATTGCAACTAAACAAGCTACTATTTTAATTATTGATTCCAACCATAATCCATTATGGCTAGATGAGGACCTTGTTTTATCTAATAGCTACAAAAGAAGCTCTGAAGACCTAATTGAGAATTTGTTTGGTACTGAGTTGGTCAAGCTCTGCAACTCTCAAGACCTAATAATTTGTAATGGAGTAATGAAGTGGCTAAAATCCAACCAGATGACTTGTATTCATGGGCTAGGTAGTAGCGTCGTAGTTTATGTGATATCCGATATCCTCATTTCCAACCAAATGGAAAATTTTGACCTTTTAAATGACCATGAGCCTGACTCTGATCACAAACCTTTAACTCTAACTCTAAAATTTTCCATGCACAGGAGCGCCATTGAAGAGAATTTTGATAATCAAAGGAATTTACGCTTTGAAAAAAGTAAAGTTGACATTTTCTTAAAGGATTTAAATAATAAATTAAATCTCCTAACTTATAAGGACAACATTGAATAACTCTATCATAATTTTACAACTACCCTTTCCACTTCTATTAACAAGTTCTCTTTCGAGGTGTCCTATAAAAACAATAATAGAACGACCAACCCTTGGTATGATAAAGAATGTAAAACTGCTAGGAAATCCAATAGGGATGCTTCTAATGAGTTCTTAAAACTCGATAAGATCAATATGTACAAATCCCTAATTAAAAGGAAAAAAAATGTATTATATCAATAAAAGGCAAGAGCAACTTTCACAACTATATAAGTTGGATCCTAAGAAGTTCTGGAGCCAAATTCTAAATCACAATACTAAGGAAAATAATAGGATTCCCTTAAGGGACTGGAATTCCTACCTTAAAAGTCTTTATAAGTTCCTTAATTCCATGGACACCATTCCTATTGTCCCTACAAAGGAAGAAGTTTTTTCTTTAGATGACATAGGGTTCAGGGTTAAGTGGCTTGCAAATGGGAAAGATAAGGACATTGAAGGCTACCAAGCTGAAATTTTAAATCAGAGGGTCTATCCTTATCCATCACATACACAAGATCTTCAATTTAGTAGTCAAGCAAGGCTTCCCTAAACCCTGGACACAAAGCCTCATTGTTCCTATTTTTAAAAATGGGGATAGAAACATTCCCTCTAATTATAGGACCATTATGATTAGCCCGATTTTAGCCAAGATTTATGGAATTATTTTGGAAAAGAATATTAGCCTTTGGCTAGAAAGTCATGGTAAAATAGCTAAAGGCCAGGCCGGGTTTAGGAGATATCATTAAATTGTGGACCATCTTGTTACCTTTAGGATCATTTCATAGGAGCTATGCATTACTAAAACCAATATATTTTGTTATTTTGTTGAGTTTAGAAAAGCTTTTGACATGGTTCCTGTTATCCCCGATATCTAGGGATAACTAGGAGATCATGTCTCGAGGCCCACAGGTCCTAGACATGAAGTATCGAGAGAAGGATTGACCTGAGCATGGCCCTGGAGGGCCCATCCTTCTTCTTCTTCGCCAGACTTATCCTGTCAGCAGCAGCAACATCCATCACCATCGGCTTGGAATTGCATCAGATAAGATTCTTGCTCCATGAGGTAGTTGGCCCAAGGTATCATGGTATGTGTCATGTTTGATCATTATAACCTTCTTATATATGCATTAGGTTCCTTTCATTTCTGATAACTGCTTGGATCTTACACTAATCCACTTGACCATTGTTGGGGTGATTAACGGGGTGACTTAGCAAGCTTGTATTCATGGGTTTTGGTTAGACACCAGGGGGGATTTGCAGAGCCATCGTTTGCTCCTACCATTCCATCATTTTACATCTTATCTCCCGTTCATCCATCCCATTCCCCTAGTCCGGCCATTAGGATGACCTTTTGAGGGTTACACTTTGTCTTGTGGGAAGAAGGGGCTAAAGGCCCAGGGGGTAAAAGTAGTTGGTAAAAGATAAAAGCCATAGGAACGAAACCTAGAGATGCTTCACCCAGGGATCCCCGAGAAGGCAATAAAAGGCCTCTCGATAAGAAACTAAGGGACCCTAAGAAAAATAATAAAACAAGACCTAACCAAGAGGATGGGATGTCTCATCACGAGCCGGCCCATTATGATCATAGGTATCCAGCAGTATGACATTGCCATTATCTGGTCATCAGCCAGGTCAGTGACCTTTGGTTGCATGACCAAGGGAAAGGGGGTCTCATCACGAGCCAACCTTATCATTTCTGTGAAGATACCAGTGGGTAACACTGTCATCTCTGGTCACCATGCCAAGGCAGTGTCCTCTGGTCATACCTTGAAGTAAAAAAGAAAGAAAAACAATAAATAAAAGATAAAGGCAATAAAAGGGCTTGGAAAAAATGCATCCATGAAGGGTACAACTCACCTCCTACAGAGGCACCCATGGACAACACCTACCCCTGGTCTTACTATAACTGGACATCCCTAGACCATATTACTTCATAAACATGGCTTGAATGATCCTCTGAGGAAAATTTCCTTTTCTTGTGGGTATTAGCCCAATAGGTTATTCTGTTGATTTCTTCAGCTTTGTATAGTAGATATGTGTAATGTCTTTGATCTCTTAGAAGATATGTTAGGGATTTCATGCATATATTTGATAAATTTAATGATGAAACATGATTGACATTGCTATGATCCTGAGGACTGATGAGCCCATGTAGGGCGTAGTTTTTAATGTGCAGGACCATGCCCTACGGACAGGTACCAGTGGACCGGTACACATGGGGATATGATTAGCTCGGACCTCCATGGGGCTGAAGAGCCCATCAGAAGGTTGTTGGGATGGCAGAAATGGGACAACGTTGTGATGAGCCAATGCACAAGAAGGAAGAAGGACGTCCTACCAAGGACACCTTGGCAGAGCCCGGCCTAGGGGGGATCACCCACTCTAGATGGGACGATTGCTTTTGATGGATAGGACGTCTCCTGAGGCAGCTGGATGTTTTTCTGGAGTGTGTGGAAGTGTGTTGGGGTCATTTGGCACATGTGACAGCTTGGAGGAGCCCTAGAAGGGCCAACGTTCTGCTCCTTGGATGCTGAGCTTGCCCAAAAAGGGCCAACGTCTCCCTTTTGAGCTCATATTGTGACATTTTTAGCATTTAATGTAAAAAACTGTGTAATATTGTTAGTCAGCCTTGTCGGTTGTTTTAAATGACCTGTTTTCTAATTAAAGGTCATTTAGATGATATAAGTAGAGGACGTTGGACCTCATTTTGAAAATAACAAAACTCACTCTCTTGTGAGAGATCTTTCTTAGTCTTTTGTCTTGGTATTATTTCTCTTGGAAGTGAGGCNCAACTCTTGTGGAGGATCATTCTTGGCATTTTTATGGTGTTTTCTATCATTGGAAGGTTTACAACTAGGGTTTGATAAGCTCTTCATTGATTTGTAAGTGTATTTCTCATGCAAAACTTCTTAAATGAATGGTTGTAGGTTAAATCTCTTGCATTTATTGTTACATTGTTATTATTTTGCTTAATCATTGAAACCCTAGGTAGCAAGCACAAAAGTAGGTCCTTGCTATATGTCCCCATGATTGAGAACTTGTTTTATCCATTGATTAAGGAGGATATAGCCTAGTCGTTGTTACACTAATTCCCCTTTTTCTGAGTTATCTTTTGAACATAATTTGAAGAAAGAAGACGTCCTAGGCCTAGTTAATTCTACACCTAGTGTTTTGACTTTTTAGGGTTTGAAGGGCCTTGCTCTTGCAACACTTTTCACCCTTAGATTTATGTTTTGAAGCTAGCCGTTTTGCCAAGGATTTTTAAAGAAAGAGGGAGGAGCATGAGGCCTTACTTAAGCAACACCAGAATGAGCCTCCTCCCCTTAGGGTTTTGACTCTAGGGCCCTGCCATTGCAGCACCATATAGCCTAACTCTCTTGTCTTTGAATTTAGATTCTCCCAAGACCTAGCCTTTCTTCTTGACTCCATAATACCCTAAGGCACTAGTCTAACTCTCCAACGTTGAGCTTCTTGTGCCAAAACAACACTTTCAAACTTCTTAAATTTGAAACCTTAACTAACCCTAGATTAATGATGACATCATGCCTTGTTTGAACTCTAAGTTGATAGAAAACGTTGTGGCTAAGTCATCCAATGATAGACATTGATGTGTTGATAATTTTCATTGATCTATTTGCAAAACGTTGAGCTCTTTGTCTACCAAAACTAACCCTAAAGAAGGCTGACGTCACCTCTAGTAAGCTTGACACAACATTCTTGTCATATATGAGCATTTGATGATATTTTATGATAATTCAAAGATTGATTATATACATTGAATACTATATCATTTCCAATGTTTATTGAGAAGTAATATTATAAGCCATAGTCATTTTTTGCAATCATTGACTTCGTCAATAATTACTGCTATTTATGCTCATTAATATTAAATGTTGATAGTAATTAATCTATGAAGTTCTAACCACTTTTGTGTGCATTAGTTTTATTGTTTCCTGGTCTCGCAAACAGATGCCTCTGCTGTGGTTTACCTTCTTTTGACTATCTTCTTGGCAGTAATCTGTGAAAGGGAAAACCTACCTTGATCCTTTAACCTTTTTCCTTTCAAAACCCCAGATTTCCAGGGACGTCTCCCTTGGGTTTAGCCACCCTGAATATAAATAGCCCCCCATCGAGGTGACAGTGGGTGGGGAAGATCCTGTTACTCCAGCTTGACCCTTACATTTCAGCTACTTGACCTAGACTACAAACTGAGCGATAATAGTTCATAGGAAAAACATTTGGAATAGATTGGAAGAGACAAAAGTGCCTCTCAAGTTGAGGGATGATACAATAAGGATGCATGAGAACGTTATTGCTAAGTTTAAAAACATTGAGGGTTGGTCAAAAGAGATTAACTGCAATATCAGAGTCAAACAAGGTTGTCCCTTGTCCCCTACCCTTTTTGGCATATATATTGACAAGTTAGAATATTGCTTGGAAAAAGCAAGTTGTGTCAGCCCTGCTCTCACTGGTATAGTCATCAATATTATTCTTTATGCCGATTATATCATTCTTATGGCAAGGAGTCCCCATGATCTTGAAAACCAACTAAGAATCCTCAAGGATTTTTTCTCCAATATGGGTATGATTGTTAATATTGATAAGACTAATGTCATGATTATTAAATCCAATAAGATCACTTATGATACATTCGTATATGACAACAAAAACTTGGAGGAAGTGACTTCATACAAATATCTTGGAATTGATACTCACCACAAGCTCAATTGGAAATATAACATTGAGAAAATGATTATTGGGGGATGGAAAGCTTATTATGGGCTTGAAAACAATTGTAAATCAACTAATCTTTAGAGTTCGGATAAGAATAAACTCCTCTTTGATACTCTTGTTACACCTGCTATTCTTTATGGATGTGAAGTTTGGGGCTGTAGTATCTCTCGTGAATCCGGGAGAAAGATAGGGCAAATACAAAAGAATTTTATAACCTATAATCTCAAAATTAAAGGAAATACGCCATATCCCATCCTCCTCTTAGAAACAAGCCTCATACCCATTGAGATCATGGTTATGACTAGATACCTAATGTATAAGAACAAGTTAAACAACATGGAAGACACGAGGCTTCCTAAAATTGCTTCAAAATCGAGTCATAACCACCATCGACTCAAGTGAGGATGGCATACAGATGCCCGGTCTTGGCTAAACTATTGGCGAATCATGGAAGGTACTATTGAAGGAGAAAATGTGGTGTGATAAAGAGTTAGAGGAAAAGAGAAAATTAAGGTATTATAAGGATGTAATCATCCCTAATATAGAAGATCAAAATTATCTATCTGTTTTACCAAGTGTAAAGAAAAAAATAAACATTGCTAAGATAAGAACAAATTCTCACAAGCTCCATAGTGAAATTGGGCATTGGTCAATTCCTAAAATTCCTTGGGATAAAAGAGCGTGTCGCCTTTGTGACACTAAGAAGATTGAAGATGAAAAGCACTTTCTTTTAGATTGTCCAACCTATACCCATACTAGATCTCATTTTCAAAATATTTGTCACACTACCAACTTTCCTATCCTCTTAACTCAACAAAAGTATGGTGATCTTGGAAATCTTATCTTAATGATTTTCAAGCACAGAAACAAAATTCTAAAGAATCGCAAGTAATCACTTACCCTCTTAAGGTCTAATAGACCAATTGGTCTTAGTGGACGTTAATCATGTTGGATTACTGAGGGAGGGTGAATCAGTAATAGAGCAATTTAATCATTTTTAACCATATAATCCAAGTTTTATATCAATGTAGCATTATCATCCAATAACTACAGATTAAATAAGCAATGAACAAATGGACAATCATACACATACACAGTACACCAGTGTTTTATGTGGAAACCCAAATCAGGAGAAAACCACAGTATGTTTTTTCTTATATGTCTTGAAGAATTACATTAATCGGAAGCACCAACTTCCTTTGTTTTCCAGCTACAATTGGAAAGAGGCTCCAACCCCCTAGTTTCTCAAGCTACAACCTAAAGGGAGCTCCAACTGCCCAATTCTCTGGCTACAACCAGAAGGAGGCTATAACCCCCTATGTTCTCCGGCTACAACTGGAAGGTGGCTACAACCACCTGTCCTCGCCACGTCCTGCCACCCTGAAGTAGAAGTAGAATGATGGAACCACTGTCACACTATCACTATGAGATATACCACTATAAACCTGTACCAATAAATATGAACCATGCATCAACTTGTACCTTAAACAAGTGCATCAACCATGCACCAACCTGTACCAAATAACCTGTAATCAACCTGTAACATAAACAAGTGCATCCAACCATGTACCAAGTATGTACCAATCATGTTTCAACTATGACTCATCAACTATGACTCATCAATATGTACCAACATCATCAACTATACACTTCATGTATGTGCCAACTCATCAACTACTTGTCTCAACCATGTACTCAACATGTACCTCAACCAAAAGCCCTCATCAATTTCATCATCCAAATCTATTTTGTAGCTCTGTAATAGACTTGGTGTATATGATCACATTCCTTCAAACCTTCCTTAACTTCAACAACAAGAGACTAGCATTTTCATCAAACTTTTCTTTAGTCTCACATGCCTAGTTTTGGATTAGTCAACAACCCTAACTTGAAGTAATCATAACTTTGTACTTGTAATGTATAAATATATGAAACTGATACACAATGTTATTCAATATGTTTTATGCAATTCCTCCATGTTTCACTACTTGGAACCTCTCAGAAAATGAGTTATAGAAAAACTGGCATACCTTGTTGAATTATGGCTTATTCTAGAGAGCGACCTTGTAGAGCATTCCCCACATGGAATATTTGTTTAATTGATTTGAAATATTTACACAGAATACTAAATACTATACCCTAACCAACACATTTTGTTTCACTAAATTTGGATCTGTTATGAAGAAGTTATGACATTTTTACCTGAAACACATGTTTTTGACTAGTTTCAGGACTAGCCACAAACCCTATTTTCCATGGAGTTTAACTCCAAAAATACAATGACCCACAAGCTAAATTGTTTACCACATATAATTGGATATATTTTCTCAATGGAATAGAAATATCATGGTATGAATCATTATAGAAAACAATTTATATCGAAAATGGTGAGATGACCTGTTTAATAACATACCTTAGAAAGCACCATCAAAAGAATTTATCCTTCCTTGCATTTCGGCCTTCTTTTCTTCACCTTCCCTCATAATTGCAGCTTATATATCCTTGGTTACCTCATAAACCTATATATATTCAATATGCTCAAGTGTGATTAAAATGAGAGAGTCTTGCCTCTTATTTATACTCAACAAGTAGCTTCCTTAAAAACATCTTCTAGGTCACTTGGCCCCACTTTCCTTATTTTAGAGTTAACCCACTTCTAATTTCTCCATTAAATTTATTATTGAAATAATTTATTTTGTATTCACTTTGAATTATAAAACACTCATTACTTCACTTTATTATTTACCTTTTAAAATCTCTTAAACCACTTTGACTACTTTGACCTTTTGGGGCTTCTAGATGACATATGAGGGTCCTCCAACTTCGTAAGGCCATAACTCTCAAACTGTGAGGAGTTATGTGATGTTCCACATACCACCAGAAATGGCATGACATGTACTATCCATATAGAATAGTATTATCTCAAAATATATCATAACTCATACTATTACCCATCAAACAAACTTGGTTCCATTACCCAAACCTAGGGTCTCCAACTTCTCATGGCCATAACTCTCTAACTGTGAGGAGTTATGTGACGTTCCACATATTGTTGGTAGTGCGGATACCATTAGACCAAAACCCACAGGTGATTGGTAAACTCACCACCACCAGATTTCAAGGATCCATGAGAGGTGATTAGTCCCTTTTCATGATACATAGGGGAGCGTTGACTACTTGCAATTTCATGCAACAATCTCCCCTTCAGCGTGAGCCAAGTGTGTATCGAACTCATGACCTATAGCTCTGATACCATTTGTTGGTAGTATGGCTGCCGTTAGACCAAAACCCACAGATGATTGGTAAAATCACCACCTCTAGATTTCAAGGATCCACGAGAGGCGATTAGTCCCTTTTCACAATACACCAAGGAGCGTTGACTACTTGCAATTTCGTGCAACACATACCACCAGAAATGGCATGACAAGCACTATCCATCTAGGATAGTTTTCCTGACAAATTCACTATCCTTCATCTCATTATTCCACAATTAAGCATGGGTTCTCTTACTCCGCAAAGCGTCTTCCCATGAGGGCTCTCACCATAAGGGGACCACTTTGGAGTTCATCCATATTTACTTCTTATCAACCATGAAAAAACAATAATGAGTCATATTTACATCAAACAATCTTGAGTCCATTACCCAAACCTTTGTTCTATGGGGATTTCTGCAAGGGTTGAGATCAATGACAACCAACCTTAATCAACAATCTCCCCCTTTGGCATTGATGGCAACACTCCGATGCAATACTGAAATCATATCACTCATGCTCCCCCTGGAACCATGCCTCTATCCTCTGCATCTGATAAATCTCTCCCCCTTTGTCATCAATGGCAAAGGTATATTTCCATCTGGGATTGCTCCCTCTGACTGAACTGTCCTCATGCATTGAAGAAATGGCGTCCTTACCTAATAGGTAGGCACTTCAAGGTCAAAACAGATCATGATAGTCTTAAATACTTCTTGGAACAAAGACTATCTTCAGAAGAACAACAAAAATGGGTAACCAAGATATTGGGTTATGA
>ML779640.1:613282-627888 GCA_009831015.1 Picea engelmannii | reverse complement strand
CAACCCTAACTTGAAGTAATCATAACTTTGTACTTGTAATGTATAAATATATGAAACTGATACACAATGTTATTCAATATGTTTTATGCAATTCCTCCATGTTTCACTACTTGGAACCTCTCAGAAAATGAGTTATAGAAAAAATGGCATACCTTGTTGAGTTTTGTCTTATTCTAGAGAGAGACCTTGTAGAGCGTGCCCCGCATGGAATATTTGTTGAATTGATATGAAAATATTACATAGAATACTACAGACTGTACCCTAACTAACACATTTGGATTCACTGAATTTGGATCTGTTATGAAGAATTTATGACATTTTTACCCGAAACACCTGTTTTTGACTAGTTTCAGGACTAGCCACAAACCTTATTTTCCACGGAGTTTAACTCCAAAAATACAATGACCCACGAGATGAATGTTTTACCACAGATAATTGGATATATTTTATAAATGGAATAGAAATTTCATGCTCTGAATCATTATAGAAAAAAATTTATATCGAAAATGGTGAGATGACCTGTAAATAACATACCTTAGAAAGCACCATCAAAAGAATTTACCCTTCCTTGCATTTCGGCCTTCTTTTCTTCACCTTCTCTCAGAATTTCGACTTAGATATCCTTGTTACCTCAAAAACCTATAGATATTCAATATTCTCAAGTGTGATTAAAATGAGAGAGCCTTGCCTCTTATTATACTCTCCAAGTAGCTTCCTTAAAAACATCTTCTAGGTCACTTGGCCCCACTTTCCTTATTTTAGGGTTAACCCACTTCTAATTTCTCCATTAAATTTATTATTGAAATAATTTATTTTGTATTCACTTTGAATTATAAAACACTCATTACTTCACTTTATTATTTACCTTTTAAAATCTCTTAAACCACTTTGACTACTTTGACCTTTTGGGGCTTCTATTTGACATATGAGGGTTCTCCAACTTCGTAAGGTCGTAACTCTCAAACTGTAAGGAGTTATGTGACGTTCCACATACCACCAGAAATGGCATGAAATGTACTATCCATATACAATAGTATTATCTGAAAATATATCATAACTCATACCGTTACCCATCAAACAAAGTTGGGTCCATTACCCAAACCTGGGGTCTCCAACTTCTCATGGCCATAACTCTCTAATCGTGAGGAGTTATATGACATTCCACATACCACCGGAAATGGCATGACAAACACTATCCATATAGGATAGTTTCCCTGACAAATTCACTATCCTTCATCTCATTATTCCACAATTAAGCATGGGTTCTCTTACTCTGCAAAGCATTTTCCCGTGAGGGCTTTCACCATAAGGGGACCACTTTGGAGTTAATCCATATTTACTTCTTATCAACCATGACAAAACAATAATGAGTCATATTTACATCAAACAATATTGGGTCCATTACCCAAATCTTTGTGCTACGAGGCATTCTTCAAGGGTTGACATCAATGACAACCAACCTAAATCAACAAATCATCATCATCATCATCATTTTATTTTATTTTTAATTTTGTAGTTAGGTGTTTTAATTTGTTTTTTTTAATATATATTATTATTATTATATTTATTTTTAAACATTTCTAAAGTTTTGGGCCATAAATTGTTTTTTTTACCTTTTTTCTGGTTTTAGCTTAGATTATATATTTGTTTTATTTTTTGGTATTTTTTTCCTTTTAAGTTTTTCTTTAATTTTTTTTATTATCTAAATTTGTTTTTTTAATTTCAATTCTTTTATTTTTCTCAGTTTTTTTTAGTTTTTAATTTTTTTTTTTTAAATGAATTATATTTTTTTGCTAATACTCAAAAATAGTGTTATTGAAGTAAAGGTAAACAATGTGTTAAAAATGGTGTTTTCCACTATATTTTAAAAGTATGGAACAATAAATTAATTAAGGAGACACAAATAAAAAATTGAAAATTTTGAAAATAGATGAAAAATAAACATTTAAAAAAACTGTGGAAACATTGTAGATTGAAAAATTTAAAATATTGAAAAACCACCTAAACAGGGAGGGGGTTGCTACCCATAGCACCATTTTTAAAAATGGGGTAAAATTTTTTGGACCCCCCAAAATATGAGAACTATGTAGAGTTCTCGTTAAGTTGGTAACTATGTTTCTTATGGTTGCCTCTTTTCGGGAGTAAGGTTATGTGTATAAATAGAGGTCAAGTTCATCTCATTTGTATACACACAACTCACATTCTCTTGTGTATTTGGAGCATAGTAAAGGAGGTCTAGCAGAGGAGGTCTTGGTTTCTTGGTCTTTGGTATCTTGGTCTTGGTTTATTTGTGGAGAGTTATAACGTGACATTGTACTGGTTGAAGGAATCTATACTGAAGAATTGGTTGCTAGGTTTTCTCCCCCGCAAGGGTTTCCTAAGATATATCTTGTTTTTTGTGATTGTTTATCTTTTAGTGATCCTATTACATGCAATTGTTAATGAATGTTAAAGAATATAATTGTAACTTGTAAAATTATAACAATAGTATCTTAATTTCTCTTTATCCTCTAATTTTTATCACACCACATATTTGTTGGAATGTTTTACAGGAAGCGCGTGCTTGTCATTGATGGCAAGAAAAAAAAACGAACCAAACCTCGAGAGCGCAGAAGACAAGAAAGCTCAAAAGAGATCGCGGTCTAGAAGTGCAGACGAGGTCCAAGAAACGGACTCGCGGGAGGAGCAAAGGTTGAGACCTTTGAACACTTAGAAAACCTTCGAAGTTGGAGAGATTAGAAGATCAGGAGGAAGAGTGACAATGGTCATTGTATCACCAATCCCGAATACCCAATGACCGTTAGATAAACGTCCAATGACTAGAGGAAGCGTAGAGGAGAAGTACAGATCTGATCCGTTGGATCTGAGCGCCGAGGATCAACAGTCGTTGGATCCATAAATAAATGCAAGAAGGTTAAGCCTTTGATGAGCATAGGAGAGAGGACTTGTCAAAGTCTCGAAGTCCCGAAGTAAGCAGGGATCGTCCATCATCAAGACTGACAGGTGGCACACGATCCTCAACTTTGGAGAAAATCACTTCAAGGATTTTTCAGTTTAAGACTTGAAAAACCCGAAGTCTGGAGAGCCAGAGTAAACGACAGTCGTCAAATCAGTTTGAAGTGGAAGGACAAGATAAACTAGAAAAGGAGCATCGAAGAAAGATCAATTCGTCGATCTGAGTACATGATGAACGAACAACATTTCGTTCGGGTCTAAAAGTTGTGAGGAGGTTATTGTTCGAGGATTCTCACTTCGGAAGAATTGGCGATTTGAAGAGTCGAAATACCCGAACTCCTGAAGGCCGAAAGTCCCGAAGTGAATGAGGATCCACGTCGGCAAGAATACGTCAGCAAAAACACGTGGTGCAATCAGACAATGATCAGTGTCAAGTTGATTCGACACTTCAGGTACGTGCAAATCACAAATTCGAGTGACATGTGGCAGCTACTAGGCTCATGACACGTCATCAAGTGACATAAGTAAGTGACGTCACTCTGAGAGTTTTACTTCGGGAGTTTTACCACCAGCAGATGCCCTAAGTCCTGAAGTCCCGAATGTCGAAGTCCCGAAGTGGATACAAGTCGTTCGATCTGAAGATCACTTCGGATGCATTCTCAACCGTTGATCTAGTACAATGGAAGGACAATGTAAATGGAAGTTTTAACCGACAGTAAGCGGTTTCCACCACTTATGACTTATTCAAGAGGTGACCACTCCGGAGGAGAATGAAGCAGTGATCAGCTTAAAGTCCCGAAGTGCCGAAGTCACTTATGATCATTGATCGTGCAGGAGGGTATGTGTCAATGGATCGTGAACTCCGAGAGAAACTACTTCGGGAAAACGTGAAGGATAAAGGTTTGATATTGCCGAAGGACGAAGTCCTGGAGCAGAGGATAGTCGTTGGATTAAAGAGGACACGTGTCAGTGGATTGTCAGCTCCGGGAAAAAGCAAAGGAAGGATGAAAGAAAGTTGAGAGTTAAGATTGTCGAACCCTGAATACACAAAGGGATTGTGACCGCCGATCCAAAAGGACACGTGTCGTTGGATCGTGGACTCCAAGTGAAATGCTCCGAGAGCAAGCGGAGTTTGAGAATCGAAACTCCCGAAGCCCGAAAGGCGAAATTGATCTCGTCCGTTAGTTTGGAGGGCCACATGTCACATGATCATTGAGACTAAGGATCGTGCGTGGACAGATGAAAGAATGCATGAAAGGAAGATATATTGGAGTCGTTGATCGAAGGAGCACCGTCAATATCGTGAGATTGACGGTCCCGTCGCATTGCAGGGTCAGAACATGCTCGAGTCTTAATTTTTCATGAGCGGACCGCAATTGAAACCACGGTTTTGGATAAAGGGTACGTGGCAGCTAGAGGTGGATTGGGAGGAGAAAAGAGGTTGATCCCAAACCACTCTTGGACGCGCCCGCAATCATTCACCTACGCAAGGACATAGCCCGAGGTCACATGAGACAGTGGGCTAACATGAAGAGAGCGCACGCCCACAATCATTTGGTCACGAGAGACCATCGCCCAAGGTCATATCAAGAAACGGAGCTAGCACTCACAAGACCGAGTTCGGGAAGCACCTTTTTAACATGCATTTGGTCATCGCCGATGGTCACGTGAAGGAAGAGGCTTAGAAGCCAAAGATGACTGGCTGTAACTGAGAGAGAAGATGAAGAGTTGTGACTACCAGAGAAGCCAAGGAATCTTAAGGTAACGCCCACTGATGATGAACACATTCAGCATAACCGCGAGAGAAGACGAAGAGTTTCCATGATGTTAGTATCCACGAACCCTAAACAAACAAAACATTTGTATTCATTGGCGTCGGATAAACATTTTTTAAACAGAAACTTGATTTGAATCGAACGGTAAAAAAATTGCAATCTCCATGTTTGTTGGGAATTTGCAATATCGACGTTGGTAAACAGGAATCTTTGAGTAATATGGCAAATTCCAAATAAACCTAAATCGTCGACATGACGATTTGACGAACACAAATTGCGATTCAACAATTATTAATACGTGGAATTCCGACAAATACAGAACTATTCATATACAATGTCGTAATCATTATCAGACACAAATTGCGATTCAACAATTATTAATATGTGGGAGTCCGACAAATACAGAATGTCGTACTCATTACCAATTACCAAAACCCTAGATTATGGAAAAGAAACATCAATAGATCAATAGACTAGTTGACGACACAGTTTCCGAGCTAATCTCTACAAGTTTAGGGGAGCCGACACTGATTTTCATCCACCATATATCGAAGAATGGTTGGAAGCCTCGAACAAAAGACTATTTGGGTTCCCCGAAGCACCTGGTGTGTTCATGAATGGTAGGTCAAATGAGATCCAACGGCAATCAATGTCAATGAATGTTAAATGTCAGACACAGAAGTCCCGAAAAAAATATGATATTGTAGGGACAGGAAAAACTACCGACAATTAAGGGCAATGAATATAAAGATGACTGCAGAAAATGTTCAGGCCACGCTATCTCTATCCGAATCCATTACTGGAAAGGTACGCGTTTGGATTATCGGTTTCTAATCACATTTACTCTCGCTGCAGGCATTGTCAAGCATACGCCAGGCTTTCTAGTGTTTGCTTCTGTAAAACCTAATCACTAAAATTTACGTGCTCCTTAGTGTCCCCGGTGCTCCATACAGACCGATTTATCAAATCTTCTCCCAGCAGCCGCCGAAACCCAGCCAACCCGGGGTCTAATCTGGGTGTAATCTGGGTGTCCCTGCTACGAGTCCTTTTTTTTAAATGCGCACGTTTTCTCTCTTTAGTTTGTTGTTGTTGTTTTATAAGGGGACATATGAGTAATAAGAAAAGGAGTGGGATAACTGAGGAGCAATCTTCTCTCCCTAGTTATTTTTCCAGCATGTTTTCAGGAGATGCAGTTTTAAATTTCTCGTCGATCTAGAAGTCGGATCGATTTTCTGAGCATTTGAGTTGGTTTAAAATGGGGCCAAACCACTGGGGTAAGTTTTGAAATGCATGGAATTTTGATCCATGCCAAACTCAGGCTACCCCCAGGCCCATTTTTAGTTAGCTTACTCCATAAGAAAGACGCAAGTGCTCAACAACCATACCCATCGTTGATTAATAAGCCTTTAAAACCCAACAAGGACCATCGTTGATTCACAAGCATGTAAAACTCAACATGGACAAATTCAACATGCTCATCATGGAGGTACCAACGTCACCATGGTAAATATTAAGCATCATATAGTGAGTCAATCATTGGCATTAGATGGAGGTACTCTCTATTAGATGATAAATATCGTGTATCCGATGGACATGATGTATCAAGGGGTGAGTCAATCATTGATTCACTCATGGTGCTTGATGCAAGCCAAACATTGATTCACTACATCGTGCTTGATGTTTCCCATCGTACTCTCTATTAGATGATAAATAGCCTGTATTCAATGGACATGATGCATCAAGCAGTGAGTCAATCATTGATTCACTGCCTGGTGTTAGATGTTTCTCACCGTACTCTCTATTAGATGATAAATAGTGTGTATCCAATGGACATGATGCATCAAGCAGTGAGTCAATCATTGATTCACTGCATTGTGCTTGATGTGAGCCAATCATTGATTCATTGCATGGTGCTTGATGTTTCCCATCGATGAGAGTTGATAGTACATCCTAATTGATTTCAATTATTGGAGGATTGTAAGGAAAAACAAGCATTTCATTTATCTTATACCATTACCCAACAAAGACAAATTCGAGATGCTCCTTATGGATGCTAGGTACCAACATCACCATGGGAAATATTAAACATCATGCAGTGAACCAAGCATGATTGGCTCACTGCCTTTTCACCCTCTCCATCATGGATCAAAATTGAGCCCGTCAAGAGGTTTGTGGCTCGTCCAATAAGTGTTATTGAAAATATGTCTGTCAAAAGAAAAACAATTTTTATTTTTACCAGTTTTGAAATAAATGCAAGGTGGATGTTAAAATTTCATAAAAAGTGTTATAGTTGAAGCTTCTCGTCATCTATGCTTCTTTAGTGAAGGAGGTGCAATAGCCTGGACATAGGTAAGGGGTATGGTTGTCAGCGTTAGAGTGAGGCGTACCTCAGTATCCTAGCTCTGCCCATGGTAAATGCACATTAAATCATTTTCCCTCCCCCAAATTGTATGGTAAATGCGCATTAAATCATTTTCCCTCCCCCAAGTTGTAATGAAAAGGGTCTGGTGCATCTGTGAAGATGTGTTGTTAGGTGCTCAATTTGGCTAGCTTCGAGATAGTTGTCCCTGATATGATAAGGGAGGATTCTCGAGAAGAGAGGGAAGAGAGGGAAAATTGGAGATCACTCCAACTCTATTGTTGGCTCAACAAGGAGGAGTATATGTCTCAATCTAGCTATCACTTTTCTACCATGAAAAGGTCCAACAAACTTGATCCACCAACTTAAGAAACACGGTGTCAATAAAGCCGAGCCATGTTGATGTGGTGGGCCATTTGGGTCCTTCTATTCCTTATAGGCAATCCCTCAATTTGTATCTGTCTCTTCTGGACCTGGAGTGACGACGACCTATCTATATTATATAGGTCTTGATTCCTTCATAGTTGGACAAACATTCGGTCCCAAAGTCTTATTAGAAAGTGCAAGTCGAATAAGAAAGCAAGAGAAATATGCTCTCTCCCCCTAGTAGTAACAAGTGTTGCATGGCAGCGTAGTCCTTGCCAGGTTGGGATGGGAGTAAATGCGACCGAGTACAAACACGTGGTTAGCAAGTTGAAATACATGTGGTTTGCATGCAGAATATAGTATTCCCGAATTAGTTCTTCCTGAAATATATCAAAAAATATCAACATTTAAAAGGTTCTTGGACACAAAAAATTTAGCATTCCCGAATTAGTTTTATTTCCATACGTTTTACATACGTTTGTGGAGAGAAACACAAAACAATAGTAGTAACGTCTGTTACATAGGTTCGTGGAAAAAAACACAAAGAAATTAGCATTCTCGAATTAGTTATCTATAAAACAAGGGATCCTGGACACAAAAGAAATTGAAATTTATCAAATTTTAGAAAGTAGATATTTAGTTTTATACATACGAAATATGTACTTTTATAAAGTATGGGGATGATACTTTATAGAGCATGCATGGAGCCCTCATTCCATACTTAGCGAGTTTTTGGATCACGGGTTCTCGGGCTGGTGGGCTCAAAATTGGGCCTATGTTGTTATGTTCCCTACAAATAGCTCCGAGAATTCTGCGATATACAAATTGACAAGCGGACTTGCGGGCTATAGAAACTTATAAAAAAATAAGTAATGTCTATTACATATCTCTGCAAATTACTTGAACATTTAAAAACATACAATAGAATAGTAATTACGTCTGTTACATAGGTTCATGGAGAAAAACACAAAAAAATTAGCATTCACGAACTACTTTGCTTTAAAACAAAGGGTTCTGGACATAATAAAAATCAAAATTGATCAAAGTATAG
Source organism: Picea engelmannii (assembly GCA_009831015.1). Taxonomy (NCBI): domain Eukaryota; kingdom Viridiplantae; phylum Streptophyta; class Pinopsida; order Pinales; family Pinaceae; genus Picea; species Picea engelmannii. The sequence continues at coordinate 619,382 of ML779640.1, read as the reverse complement.
GATCATGGACACCCCAAAAGCTAGCATACAATAGTATAGTAACAACGTCGTGCAAGACAAAATTTAGCATACAATAGGACACAAAAAATGTAGCAGACCTCCATAGCGAGTTTTTGGATCGCGGGTTCTCGGGCCGGCGGGCTCAAAATTGGGCCTATGTTGTTTCGTGCCCTACAAATAGCACCAAGAGTTCCGCGATATACAAATTGACAAGCGGACTTGCGGACTATAGAAACTTATAAAAAAATAAGTAATGGTTGTTACATATCTCTGGAAATTACATCAACATTTAAAAGCATACTATAGAATAGTAATTACGTCTGTTACATAGGTTCGTGGAGAAAAACACAAAAAAATTAGCATTCTCGCATAGTCCAGCACCCAATGCTCGTGCTCATCTAAATGATGTTCAAGTATGTCGTAAAACTTTTCGAAAGACAACCCCTTTAAAATATCAACTTGTTTCTAGAAGGATTCTTTGGTGGTTGACAAGGATTTGAGAATTACGTTTGGGTCTTAAACCTCGTTGGTACTTCCGGCTAAGTCCATTTGGATCAGGCTTGTGAATAAATCTTCCTTTTCTGATATGACTTGTTTACATGATTTGACAATGAGCTCCAAATTGTTAACTTTATTTTGCAAGCATGCTTTTACTTTTTTGGTGCGCTTTGGGGAGGGGAGTTTCTCTTGTCTTCTTTTCAGTTCCAATGTGTTGACGACATAGTTGGAAAAATGGGTCAGCACCTGTTCACATAAATGCTGATCATTTTTTAAATTTGCCTCCAAATGTTTCAGGAAATCATTTGCCTTCTTTTCGAAGGAAACTAAATTTTGTGATGTTTCCTAGGCTTTAGTAACTAGTTGCATTCAATTTTTGATGTTATTCTCTACAATGGCTCTAGAGCATGCAAGGAGGGTAGATGATACTTTCATCTTAGCTGCAGTGGTAGCAAGCATGATTTTTTCCAAAGGATTGGAACATTTTGGGGTTGCAATGAAAGCCTGCTCAAATTCGTTGAGGCGGTCTTTTAGATTGGCATTTTCCTTCTCAATTCCTCCAATGGAATCACGAAGAATTTCACCAGTTACTTGATGAAATGAGGAGATTTGGGACGACCACATTTTCCTAAATTTAATCTCTGTGCGAGATTTTCCTTTTCTGTTTGTTACATCTCTCTTTTCAATGACCATACTTTTAGATTGACTGTCAAAAATAACGCTCTGGAATACGAAGGATTCATCTTCGTAAAAAAATTCGGTCTCGGATATTTCCACTGCGGATGACCCAATTTTGTGCATGTGCTCAGTTTCAATTTCAAGTTGCAACTGTTCACTTTCAATTTTGGCTTCCTCTGCCTGCCCTGCATTGTTTTTTCTCTTCTTCGCCACTAGAAGTTTGTGAGAACTATCAATTTTTATGCGAGAAGGGTTCTTATCTCCTTCTCCGTTCAAAGATTTCTGGGTTTCTTTCTTACTGGGGTGGGTCGTCGAAGCGATGATCCATGATGTCATGCTCTTGGGAGTGTTGGCGGGGGACTGGGTGCTCTTCTCACCGAATACTTTTCCATGTTGTCTGTACAATTCAGTGGTGCTTTGCAATGTATCTGCATCACAATCGGCAGAAGCAGGATTGTTGTCCACACTATCCCTGTCTTGGGTCAGATGTCTATGGATAAAAGAGTTGTTAAAGCCAACTGCCAATAAATGTTCTCGAAAAATCCCATTAGGGTCGAACCCTTTTAGCATTTCAACATACATTACGTTCAATTTCTTGAAATGGGTGGCAAACTCGTCAATCTTGTTGATGTTTCTTCACATGAAGTCTCCGACTTTCCAGGGCAGAGGAATGAACTGTTTTTTTTCTTGTCATGGAAAAAATGCAACCAGTGGTTGTATTACCTTGTTATTTCTTCAACAAACATCTTGTCCGTGATGTGGCATGGAAGGAAAGCAGGATTTTCCTTAGAGACAAAGACCATGAGGACACTGTGATTTTCCTTTTGTTCAAGTGTGCCCTTCCTGTTCAAAAACTTGGTTGCCTGGCCAGACATCCGCGAAGCATCCTTGCCTAACAATAAATCTTTGAAAACTGAGACAAATCCATTAAAAACTTCATAAAAACAATGGGAGGCCTTGTTCCTCCATAGGGCCTCATACCAGAATGTTACTGGGTCGAATCCACAGTTTATTTTATTGGAAAGAGAAAGTTTTGGAAATGGGCAACAATGCACTATTGCGAAAATCAAGTAGGATGACATATAAAATTTATTCGATTCTTTGAATAGTGACAACTAGGAACATAGCTCAATGGAAATTATCTTCCCCCAACCGAAAATATATTGTTCCTTGATTGTGAAAGACAAAATATAAATAATTATATGGGAGATGCTTGTCGTGGATGTTTGTCTCATTATTCTTGTAAACAACCAAGCAATTTCTCGGAATGGATTTCTAAAGGAACTTACCTGCAACCTTGTGATATCTTAAGGAACTGTTCTCAGGTCTTCGAGGAAGTCAACTAAGATGTCCAACCCGTTATCATGTTTTTCTAGAAACTGCTTGCAGTTTTGTCCTCTGAACATCAATGCTGGCTCCAACAATTTTAACATCTCGTGGAAGGCCTGAGGTGACAAAGAAACAGGAGAATGGTCACGCAGTGGAATAATTCTTTGGCCTGGAATATATTTTTCGGCGCACCAAGAGACCACCTCCTTATAGTAAAAAACGTCAAGGACGAGCCTACACAAGTGATTCCAGAGGTCCAAATCACTTTGTTCTGGGTGGAATGGGATGAATAATAAAAGTATTCCCTGGACCACTGGAAGTTCTGGTCCTGATGTCCGAAGATATTTACTATATCTCCACAAACCTGCTACTGACCTGCTGCCATAAGTCTACAAGAATGTTTGTTTGCTCCAAATGATGAATGGAATGAAAAGTTGGAAGGGATAATATAACCCTGTGCAAATCTTGGTCCAAAGCATGTGAATGGGAGATGTCCTCAAGACTTTCATTCATTAATGACAATTTGGATGACTGTTGCATGATGCGTTGTTAACATTAAACACTAGTAATCAGATACATAGAAATGTCAATATGGCGGATATTGCAATGAGCGATTAAGCATTCTAGATTTCTTGAGCGGGCCAACACGACGACACATGTTCAAGATGAACAATCAGAAGGGAAAAAATAACTCTCCGCACATCTTGGTTCAATGCATAATAATGGGAAATATCCTTGAGCGTTTCGCCCATTAATGAGAATGTTGACGGTTCCTGCATGGTCAGTTCCTAGCATGAAAGGTTTCTAATTGCATAGTAAGAAAGTACAGAGGTCATGGGCACGGGAAAAAACATCTTCGAAATAGGGTTACAAGGTACAACCGTTGAAGGTGAGGGCACGAGGGTGAAATTGTATGTCTCAGAACTTTTTGAGTGCAATACGAGTAACAACGAAGAGGGTATGGTAGGACAGTCCAGAGGGCAATTTGTATATGACTAGTAAGAGCATAACTAATGTATATCAGGAAGGACATGAAGTTAGTGTGGATGGAAGGCAGCGAGAGATACTTTGAAACATTTGTGAGCCATGGTAGAATGAAGCTTGCATGTTCGAGGAGTCCACACTGGAATTGTAGATCACGAAATTTTTTAGTGCAAGATGTACAGGAATCAACAAGAAGCAAATTTCGAAACCGCCAACCTGGTAACCGTGGCCATATAATTGGCTTAGTATGGAAAGAAATAGCGGTCGGTTGGATTCGTCATGTGATTATATAGATGGAGATAAAGATATGTCAACCCACCAATGCTGGAACCCGCGATCATAGAAAGGCGGCTAAGTATATAACCACAAAGCGATAATACAAGGAAAAAAGAAAAGGGAAAAAGGAAAAAGGACCAAGGAGTCTGTGGTGGAATTGTAAATGACGGAAATTTTGAGTGCAATATGTATATCACAAAACAAGAAGCAACAGAGTTCGAATGTGCCAACCTAAAACAGTGACTAAGAAATCAAGATTTTGTGAACCCATGAACAGGAGGATCCAAAATAAGTTCACAAGGTCTCCTCAGAAGATGTGAGGGCCCGACGGTCAAATTGTATCGTTCGGAACATTTGAATGCATAATCTGTAACACGGAAGAGGGGACGATGTCGGAACCCCGTAGTAAATTTTTGTATTGTGGAGAGCTGGATGCGAACTATTTCGTATCAGTGTGTGCAGTTGTCACTAGCAAGAGTCACTAGTAAGAACACAACCAATGTATATTAGGAAGGATAAGAAGCTAGTGGGGATGGAAGACAGCGACAGATAATCGAAACATTTCTAAACCGTGGTAGAGTGAAGATTGTGAGTTCGAGGAGTACGCAGTAGAATTGTAGATCACAGAAGTTTTGAGTGCAAGATGTACATCACGGAAGAAGAAGCATCAAAGTTGGAAACCGCCAACCCGGCAACCGCGGCCATAAAATTGGCTAAGTATGGAAAGAAACAATGGTCGGTCAGATTCGTCGTGTGATTATATAGATGGAGATAAAGATATGTCAGTCGGCTAATGCCGGAACCGCGATGATAGAAAGGCGACTAAGTATATAACCAAAGATCCATAATACACGAGAAGAAGAAAAGGGAAAAGGGACTAAGGAGTCCGCGGTGGAATTTTAGATCATGGAAATTTTGAGTACAAGATTTGAACCCGGTAGTCAATTTGTATATTGTGGAGGGTTGGATGTGAAATGTTTCGTACCATTGTGTTCAGTTATGACTGGTAATATCACAACCAATCTATAACATATACTTTGAAACATTTGTGAACCGTAGTAGAACGAAGCTTGGTGCCAACCCGAAACAATATCCAAGAGTTGGACATTTTGTGAAACCATCAACAGGAGGATCCAAAATAGGATGACAAGGTCTCTGTAGAATATGCAAGGCCCTGACGTTCAAATTGTATCGCTCCGAACATTTGAATGCATAATCTATAACACAGAAGAGCGGATGATGTCGGAATCCGGTAGTCAATTTGTATATTGCAGAGGGTGTGATGTCGACTGTTTTGTACCTCTGTGTCCAGTTGTCACTACTAAGAGCTAATTTAGTATTGAAAATATTTTTTTAGATACTGTTAGATACTTGATAGGGATTTTCATCCATAAACAATGGAAATATCCACCCCACCAGCCCTGGACTCGGTGTGTCAATTTGTATATCATGGAACTGGGAGCATTGTTTGCAGGACACGAAACAATAGAAATGCAATGTTGAGTCAGCCAGTCCGCAAGTCCGCTTGTCAATTTGTATATCGCATAATTCTAGGTGCTATTTGCAGGGCATGGAACAATGGAGGCCCAATTTTGAGCCCACCCGCCCGAGAACTCGCGATCCAAAATGTGGCTAGGTATGGAATGTGTTATCCGTACATGGTCTATAAAATAGCACATCCATACTTTATAGTCCCATAATACACGGGAAGGAAAATAGGGAAAAAGGATGGAAGAGTGCCTTTATGCCCCCCCTATTTCTACTTTTTCCATTTTCTATCATTCCTTTTGTTTTCTAATTCATCTGCTTAGTGTCCTTTCTGAAAATGCCTTGGTGCACCTATTGGCGGACTAATGGTTTCACATATGTGGTCGTGCTTCTACCTTGTTCCATAGTTTCCTAATTTATTGATTGTAGGCGTAGGGCTGGCAGGTTGAATATTTCTCCCCTGCCTTCCAGGGGTTCACGATATATAGCTTGGCCGTGGTGCCCTGCCCTCGCATATAATATTGTATATTAAAATTAATATACATACCTGAAAATCAAATTAAATTCCAGAGGCAACAAAGTTAACCAAATTAAAATCAAAATAAGCCTGCATTATGTTCAGTTTTCACTGGTAAGAGCACAACCAATCTATAACAGATACTTTGAAACATTTGTGAACCGTGTGTTGACGGGCGAAACAGTCAATCCGTCAACTGGGAGAGTGGAACCGGTCCGGGGTTGTCTAAATAACCCAAGCCATTTGGTATGGACCACCCTGACGAGTTTAACGGCTCCGTTGGCCGCTCTGAGGTCTCGTAAGGAAACCAAAGAGAAAGTGATCTGAGCT
>ML779640.1:585702-603872 GCA_009831015.1 Picea engelmannii | reverse complement strand
AAAAAACATTACCAGATCCCATAATATTCGCTTGTCTATTCATTTTAATGGGAGATGTCCTCAAGATTTCCAGTTATTAAATCCCATCTTTTCGAACCTGTCCAGTCATTTCTCACTTTTGAAAGCATAATTAATGTTTATTGTCAAGGGCGGAAGGTAGTGGGGATGGAGGGGAGTGACAAATGGTTTTAAATTTTCTAAACCCGGAAAACCGTCAACCCACTAAACTTTGAAAAGTCGACTAAGTATAGAAATATAGGTAGAATAGACAAATTCATTGCAGGCAGAGGCACGGTTGTGAGTTCGTGAACTGCCCTGTCAAATTCTAGAGCATAAAAGTTCTAGGTAAAAGATGTATACACCGAACACAACCTGGCATAGTTCGATAGAACCTATCCATGAAGTCGCGTCTATAAAACTGGCTAAGTATGCAACCGAACGATGGTCAATCAGAATGACCACAGAAACGCGAGAAACTATAGAGCTAGAAACGCAATTTACAAGAGGAAAATAAAAGGGAGAGAACAACTATATCGCCCACACAACAAAACCTACTCTCATAACTATGAAACCATAGTAACACATAATCCATGGAAAAATCATTGCCATCTATGAAATATAGTTTGAGGTCAACAAACTATGCTTCAACACGTAAGAGATGCAATTTACATCGAATGGAAATTTTTAGTACGTTATTTTATCCTAATAGTATTCTATGTAGACTCCACTGCAAAAAATGTAACAACAGATCCAACTGCAGATGCAACATCCCAACATTGCAAACCCTAGGCAAACAAGGACAAGCACCAAATAACAACCCAACTAAGAAGCACCAAAAGGCCCAACTGCAGCCGTAGGACCGTAACCCTGCAAAGTCGAATCAAACAACAATAAACAACATACAACAAAGAAATAAGCAAGCAACAACCACTCCGCCAGGACTAACGCAGTTCCAATCACGATTGTAGAAACTGAAACGTGCAAACTGCAACAACACGAACAGGAAAGCAAGAACAACAACAACATGCAAATAAGAAATTAGTGGAGATGCAAAAAACAAGCATGAACCAGTGAACCAACAATGTCGCTGAAGCATATAAATTTAAAAAACGCAAAAAAATGTATTGTAACAAGCCTGTTAAGTAAGCATTCAACGCTACCAAGCCTGTTAGGTGAACATTTAAGTCTGTTAGAAATGCTCTGTAAACATTTAAGAAAAAAATGGAATGTTGCAGGTCTCTGACGTATCCCCAAAAAATTATTATATTTTTTGTAACAATACTTCGAACACCAGACAATGTATTGGAAGGCCAAACTTTGGATATGCCACCATATGAAACATTGTAGTAAATTTACCTAGCATAAAATGCTAAACCAAACATTCGGATTAATGCTAGCATTAATCCACCTTCGACGAATGCATAACAAAATATATGATTCAACAAGACCATATAAGATCAAATACTTTGGATATGCCAACATATATAACATTGGGAATAGTGAATCCGGCAATAAGACCTCCAATCCCTTGTCCAATCAGATCATGACATTGGGAATAGTGAATCTGGCAATAAGATCTCCAATCCCTTGTACTTTTTTTAATATAAAAATCGATGATTTCAGTTCCCTGGTTACAACAATAGATAATATGGAAATATTTGTGGTCAAAGGAAAAACTAATAGGAGGTCAATGATTTATCGATCGCTATAGTCCCTCTATGCCTACAACAGGGACTAATAATAATACCAGGAAGTGGAATAAATACGGTGAGGGATATGAATAGGAAGTTGACTTAAATATTCTTTCACGTGCTTCACTTTGCAAGAAAGAAAAAAGGGTTGGTGCTTTCTATTTCCGTTAGTTAAGTGTAGTGTCTTTTTCAACCACAAGTGTAGTGTATTAGCTCTGACATTATTGAACGAAAGAGATGGTCATGGTCGGTCAATTTCTTTTGATTAGGATATGAATTTGTGGTATCGATGTTTCTCTTTCCAACAATGAAGGGAGATGCTCGACGCTTGCTAAACGAGAGCCATATCGGGTCGGGCTTGGAGCTATCAAGCCTTGTTGGCTTGCTAAGCCAAGAGCACTTTTTTCAAGATCAATTTGAACTCGTTATTATAAAAGGGGGATTGACTAATATAAATGAATTGGGCTGGTTGGCCCTCGAAATGTTCTTGATCAATCCAATTTTCATATCCCTGGTCTTGAACCACATGAAAATGGGGCAATAATTGCTCATGATGTCATGACTTTGGCCTTTCTTTAGTCCATGGTTATTTGTCTGTTGAATACATCATAGCCATGTTCAATTTTTTTATTTTCTTGTAAGGTGTTTCCATCCAATTTTCATATCCATGGTCTTGAACCACATGAAATTGGGGCATTAATTTCTCATGATGTCATGACTCGAGCCTTTCCTTAGTCAATGGTTATTTCCTTGTTGAGTACAACATGGCCATGCTCAATCTTTTCTTTCTTGTAATGTGTTTTTGGTTTTGATTTTTTTGTTTGTTATATTTTTTCTTTTTTATTATTTATATTTGGTTTCCTATGATAATGAGATTATACTTCACTTGGTTAAACCTTATAGTCATGGTTTATGGACAATCCACATGATGTGCAATGGGTAGAGGAGGTATGAAAGCTACTAACATGGTTTATTTAATCTGCAATTGCATCTGTGTTTATTCAATTCAGTGGTTTAATATAACTATGTGTTTGTAGGTGTAGATAGATTGTGAAGGGGCATTGGTGAACATTGGGAGTCCACAAAGGAAAAACACTATCAAATCAACTCTAAAGGATTCTCACGAGGTATTTCTAAAGGTTGAGTGCTCTATTGTTGTTGAAATTTTATAACTTTTTTTGTAACCAATGTTTAATTTTTTAAGATTGTAAAGATTTGAAAGGTTAATATTTTATTTTTGTTTTCTTAATGAAGGGTTTACTTAATTTACACTTTTCAATTGAAGTGAAATTATTTTTATAATGTTTCATCCTTGAAGGGTTGGATGATTATATGCCCTTCCAACTAAAATTAAGACCAACCATTCAAATTTGATCACTGCTCTCCATTAGATGATAAATAATGTTTATCCAATAGACATGATGTATCAAGAAATGAGCCAATCATTGACTCAATGCATAGTGTTTGATGTTTCCCATCGATGATAAGTGATAGTACATTCTAAATAATTTCAATTATTGGAGGACCATAAGGAAAAACAAACACTTCCTTCATCTTATACCAATGTACACAATCAAAACCAAACCCCAAAAAAATGGTGACAAGGTTTGCTCATAATCTTTATATGAAAAATGTTGGGATGCTTAAGTACATGCTCACTTCCAAAGCTGTGAATAAACTGAGGGTGCATATGTCTCTCGAAGCTATACTAACATGCTTGTAATTAGGCAAGTCTAGAAAGTTTGTCGGAAGTTTGTCCACATTGTAGAAGTATAATCAGGCAATAAGGTATGTGACAATCGCCCCAACTAAACATCACCCCAATTAAACATAATAGTCAACATCCACCTCAACACACTTTTAGATAAACACCTTTATAATAGAAAGGCTCTATATAGATTATAGCATGTTTATATACATTTATTTTGGCAAGGTTCTAAAGGGTCCTTTATAGACTATAACATGTTTTTTATAGTACCAAGAGGCATAATGTGATATTAACATGTTTTTTTCATGAAACTTCTTTCAATCTCATCTATCATGCCTTGAATATAGGGTACAATAATTTTTGGCCCATCAAGTGTATTTTATCAATTTGATCACACATGGTTGTTTAATGATTCTTTGAAAGAGTGACAATGTGTATGTGTATCTATTTTCTTTGAAGATTTTAGAATTTTTTTCCTTCGAAACTTTAAAAAGTTATTTATTTATTTTTAAATATTTATCATTAGATATTTTAAGAACACATATTGTAATCATAGTATCAAATGATATTAAGTACTCAAATCAATAATGTAGCCATTTTTCGTGAAAATTTTAGAAATATATTTGATTCCTTGTTCCACATGGTCGTTGTACCAAATACATTTGGAGAAATCTCATAGTTGATGCATCACTACCCACCCTATCCATGACGAGACCTTGTGATAGGGTTGATCTCTCGCAAAGACATAAGAGGTACAACCCTTTTGTTGTAGAAGGATGGTGTTGTTGAGTTGCAGGTTTGAAATATGTTGAATGGAATTGGCATAATGTTTAAATCACTAGTGTTTGAGCAAGTAATGAGCAACATGAGATACAAGGAGAAATATATAATTTCAATTGAAAACATTTTGTAGTATGGGGAAAGACATTGAAATCAGTCTTTATTGTAAACTTATAAATGAGTCAAATCCCTACAATTATATAAGCTTCAAGCAAAGTGGTTATCTAACAAGTTATTTACCAAAAAGGAATTTATCTTGTCATTTTCAAACTCTGGTGGATGAAGATCCTAAAACCACTAAAGAGAAGCCCACCAAGGCATCCAAGGATAAAAAAGTGAAAATAAGAAAGAAAAAGAAGCCAAAGGCTATGAAGGGTTCAAAATCCCTACCTGCACATCCCCCTTATTTCTAGGTACTTATTGATACACCTCTTCTTTATCGAATCACTTAGTTTTTACTCATTTTTTTCTATGCATTTATGGTTCTCCTATTGTATATGATTTCTAAATCCATTATTAATCCTTAAAGGAGTGTGGTGGTTTGATGGAGATGCTTCCCACCATAGGATGTTCTCGTGGCGTGCCATTACAAAAATGTATCCTCCTCATAAATCGTTATTGTTTCCTACTAAAGTGTAATGGAATTTTGCTTACAATACTATAACAAAAATGTGAAGGTGATACTTGTCGTCTGATATGTTGAGGCATATTTACAAAAGAAATTGGGTAAGTTGTGCATGAACAACTACATGTCCTTGACATGCAATCCCCACCCTCATTTCTAATGCAAAATAACCATTTGGAAGGTGCCAATGAGACATGTCTATCATTATGTCAGTTGTTGTGTCATTCCTACTTTGCATGACAATCATCTAGGTGACAAACTTCACTGTGTCCAAGAACCTCACATTAGCTTATTGTCCTTTATAACTTCTTTGTGGCTTTGATTCTTGTTGAAGTTTGTTTTTATTATATTTATTGGGTCATCACATCATGCTACATTGCTCTCAATAGTCATGCTATTGGTAAAGCCATCGAGCTTAACCATTCTTAATATAATTGAAAAAAGCCTTGAATGTCTCTTTGGTTCCAACCTTGTACACCTATGTTCTAAGAAAAATACAATAGTCAACATGCTATGTAAAAATTTAAAATCACAATCAAGATATAATATAGAAAACACAAAAGGTGGTCTATTTAATATTGGGTTGAACATCACAAAGACTAAGTTTCATTTGAAATCGCACCAACCCTACTAAGTTTAGATACCAAATGTCCTTGAATTTTATATCTTGGGCGTAAATAATTGTGTTGGGGTGTGGTTGCATTGATGAGAAAAACTCATTGATTTAACTACGTTGTGAGCTAAACATCAAACAATGGTTAGTTGTGGGATGAGCACAAGAGTATCATAACATCAAATAAACAACAAGAAATCATGCATGCAATTAGAATACAAATTTAACCACAAGAATTCCATTTAAAATAAAAATTTTGGATGGAAACAACAATATTCATATAGTATTCCAATGGAAAAACATAAAATGTGTAATATCACCTAATAAGAATGATTGGATGCAAGTGGGCTCCAACAATATCCTTGGGATGGGTCCTTTTCTTTCTCAAAATCTCTCTCTAACTATGGTGAATGAAGAAATATTGGTTTCTCAAGGAAAGAAGACAAGCAAGTGTGAGGAAATGAATGATAGAGATGAGAGAGTGAGATGATTGATCTCCAAGCTCATTCCTCCAACATAACCTTGAAATTCTTCTTCTTCTTCAAATGCTACCCAATGGATTTCATTTACAGGAAATTATGGTAGAGAGTGAGATGATTGATCTCCAAGCTCATTCATGTACCATAACCTTGCAATTATTCTCCTTATTCAAATGCTACACCATGGCTTTCATTCTTAGGAAAATTCTAATGTTAGGTGTTATCATTGAAATATTGTCCGCAACATTGCACACAAATGGTTACAGAAAAACAACAATACCAACAACAATTAGTTCACCTACAGCACTGAAATGCGTTCAAAAGGAAAAAAACTATACAATTGGGTCAAAAATTGACATGCACAGATTCACCAAAGGAAGCGCACGTAATGTGTGCAGGCCAACAAATCCCTCAGCATGCACAATGCACCAAGTTAGCGATTGTGTACGAGAAAAGTTGTGCACTTCTATGAACGACGCATTTATGGATCTTGTTGGCCCCTCAACCACTTATGGACCAGCTCCCAACACGATTTGACCCTTATATCTGAGTGAAATCTGAATGTGAGGCTGTTCTAGGACTAGAGGGTGCCCTAAAAGGCCCCTTGTTCACACCAAGAACCAATTACATTTTTCCTTCAATAAATGTTATAAATAAGAGCCATGGGTGCTAAGAAACCAAGATCTTCACTGTATTGTTATGCTGCAAGAATTTTCCCTTGAGAATCCTCTTTTCTCTTTGGATCCTTCAAGCATCATTGCAATAGGCCATTCCACTCACCTCTTGAGGGAATAGGCATTGATTTTCTTCACCATTTTCCATTTCTTACATTGTATGAAGATATATCCATTAGGGAACTCAAGATCCATCCCAAGGAGGAAGAGGGGACTCATAAGTCCTCATTTTTCTCTACGGTGTTTTGCCTACTAATATATTGATCCATTGGAAGCATTATGTTGGTCATTGTTTTATTTTCATGGTTCTAAGTTTATCATGCTTTATAAATTTTATTCCTTAGTTTTTTTAGTTTATTTATTTGTTTATACATGTGTTTGGATTGTTTAACACAGTCACAAACTTCTGTCTTTTCTAGCAGGCTTATCTAGACATGCAAGTGTTGTTGTTTGGCTCACCCAAGTGACGAAACCAACACAACAGATTGGCGACCATACTGGGGATCAATATCAAATTCTACCTTATTTGAGCTTAGAGAGCACTTCTTTTTAATCAATTTGTCTTGTAGGTACCAAAACCGACCTAGCCCAAACTGCCAAAGGCAAAATTCAAAGCTGGAGGAGGAGTATTTCACTTGGAAATTTCTCTCGTGATGCGTGACAGGAAGTGCACAGATTTTCCTGCCCACATACGTGTACTCTGCGCACTATGCACACCACAGACTTCTTTGCATTGCGCATTGTGTGCCCACTGCACACTTGTTAGAGTTATAACCCGCCCATATCTCTTGTTTTTCAAAATTGTAAGGGTTTTTATGATGATTTGAAGGCCCCTAGCCTTCATATTTTTTCTTTCATGCACTTTGTAAGGAAAATGCACTCCACTTAGAATCCTTTCCCATATGAAAGGTTGGATAAAATAGGCACTTAGGGGGTAAAAAGAACCAATATTCTCCTCTTTTTCTTTGGTTTCCACATGGATGGCTTGTTTGGCTTGTAAAATTTTAAGTTGCGATTATTGCTATCATACATAAATCACTTACATTAGGACTCGAAGTTAAATTTGACCCTTGAGTATTCTCTTCTCTCTCACCCTAGTGTGATCTTGAGAATCAGAAAGGTGGTTAAAGGGACATTTCATCTCCCTTAAAATATTTAGGAGAGGACAAATCCCCCCTAGGGTTCCTCTTAGTTTTTTGAAATCATCTTAAGGTTTGGTAAGGGCCCATACATGCCCACATGTTGCAAACTTAGGATAGTTTCTTGAAATTTCTTTCTTAGTTTACATCACAATCTAGGGAAGTTTAAAGATCAAAGTATCGGGCCCATACATGCCCACATGCTTGCAAATCTAGGATAGTTTCAAATCTTTCTTAGTGTAAACAACATTTAGGGAGTTTAAAGGATTTGTAAAGGACTCATATGTCCACATGCTATATCTTTAGGGTTTTTAAAATTCCGCAAGGTTGTAGCAATGACACGTAGTAAGCTAGGTAAATAAGATTTGTAAGGACCACAGGAAGTCCACATTTTGCAATCTCACACCTAACTTATTAAAAACTTGGCACACTTTTTTCACTTTCTCACACACAAAGTCACTCCCCACACACATAATTTCCATTTTTGAATCGTGGAGGTTGAAGTAGGTTTTTTCCAAAGGAATTCCAAAACGTCCTGTTACTTCTTTTGGAAATTATCCACAACCATTAATTCAAACAAGATTGGTTCACACCCCCGATATCTCATCCCACCACATCTAATTTTTTTCTAAAAACTCACTAAGTTTTCCTCCACATGAGGTGCCAAAAGAAATGTTTTAGTCTAGGTAGGATCTCGAGGGTAGGCATCCAAATAACCCCTCGTTATCTGGTTCTCACATTTTCGAACATAGAAGTTGAGAAATAGGGAACTTTCAAATCCTCCAAGTCAATTATTCCTACACCATAAGGTAGGGAGATACCCATGAAGCGTTGAAGGTTGAGGTCTGGTTGTTCTGCGCATCCCTCCTTGAGTCACCCAACTATTGGAAGGGAATCCAGCCCATGACCCATTTCTAAGGCCGAAAATCTAAATGTCGCAATTTGACCGAGGTACCTAGTGACCAACATTTAGGACATCTACCCAGGTGGCAATTGTGGGTTGCAATCGCACCTTGATCAGATTTTGTGTGGCTATTGAGAAATACACCAGTTCTTTCGGGATATGCACCCTCTACCCCTCATTATAACTGATTATTTCAACCCTCACTAGTTCCTCTTCTGGTGGCTCCAAAACCCACTTTTGAGTGCTTTTGGAAGGCTTGGTGTTATTTGAGAGGAAGGACGATACGTCTTTTAGGACACAATCATTTTCTTTTATTTGTTCCCCCACATGGACAAAATCCACCTACCACATGCTTGTTTATTTTATAGTTGATTTATGTATGATGCTCATTTGATTACATGAAATTGTGAGTTACACTATCTTGTGAAGGTCCCACATTATACAAATCTCTTGTTCATTTATTTCTCTCTTGTCACCATTTGCACACATTCACTTTTCTAGTCGAAAACCATAGGGGACCCACATAATCCTTGTCGTTCCAAACGCTTGCAAAATCTTCCACCTATTCTAGGAGGAGTCCCTAGTCTTTCCAACTCACCGGCTCAACCATATCACACCCACGTGAGTGCTACTATTTTGGGATTAGATTTACTTGGTTCCACTTTTCTTGGGTCCAATTCCCAAGGCCATCCATCCACTAGTTATCCTTCACAAGGAGGCGGGGGACAAACTTATTCTCAAGGGATAAGTACAACCCCACCAAATATCTCTCAAGGGACAGGTCCACTACCTTCTCACACAATGGTTGGAACTAATCCTCCGCCAACTCTCCCTATGCCATAATTGGCATCCCTTAACATTCTTGATTTAACCAAACTCATGAATGATCCCATTTTGCATTATCCCACTTGGCCCAATATGACTACCAAATTGCTTTCAGATATTCCAAAGTTTGAAGGAAAACCAGGGGATGATCCCACAAACCATGTTATGACCTTCCACTTATGGTTCTCTTCAAACAACATCATGGATGATTCCATCTGCCTAAGGTTGTTTCAACGCACTCTCACTGGTTCCTCAGCCAAATGGTATGTGGATGAAAAATTAGGGCCCTATGCGACCTTTGAATCATTGGGCAAGGCCTTTTTGTCCTTTTTCTAGCTACCAGTTCGTCATGATACTGGCTTAGAAATTCTCTCAGATTTTAAGAAAACTATTTCTATCCATATAGTCGATCACATCCATCAATGGTGTCGATGTCGTATTTTGTGTAAAGCGAAAACCACCAAAGAACAATGTCTTGATTGGTTTCTCAAATCACTTGTCTTTGTTATTGCCAAGGATGTAGCATCCACCTTTCCTCAGACAAAAGAGGAAGCCATAAGAAAGGCTCAACAATTTGACCTCATCTATGCTCAATCAGGTTACTTATACATAGTGTTACCTGATGCACCTAGACCCATACCATTTGGCCAGGACAAACCTGGGATGTCCCATGCTACGGATGGGTTGATTGGTTCCATGATGCACCACAACCCTTACAACAAACCATCACCTATTTATGGTGAACCTCACTATCCTCAAACCTATGGAGGGCCATCTTATTACCCTCCACCGACCTACCAACAGTCTTATACTGTTGTTCCCCCTCAGTCGTTGGGGGTGTTAGAACAAATATTGAAATTTCTAAACTTTGTGTCCCTCGCCAAATTTTTTTGTCAAGTTGCGCTAGCTTTAAATCCATGTGTCGCCTGGCGTAAGATTTTTAGCTGCAATAAACCTCTAACCTTTCGCCATTCTCTCCAAGCGTCTCTACCGTCAAAATCTCAAATCCTTACATCATATTTTTCAAGGTCCTTCCATCTCTCATTGTTCACAATTCCTCGATCTTTGAAAAGGGTCTTAAAAATGAAAAGTTGCCTTTGTTATGTTAAACCAAGCTACAGTTCTAAAAATTAATATATAAATTATATTGTTTTAAAATTATTTTATATAATTTTAAAATAATATTTTTTTATTTTTTTAAAGTTTGGTAAAAACAAAAAAATAAATAAATGGTTTATTTATCCAAAGCCATATACACTGTTGGCCCTTGGTTATGGAAGGAAGCGAAGATCGAGGAGGAAAAGGTCAAACACGAACTGCACGGGAGACACAGTGACTGTCACTGGGTCGAAGTAAGAAAACGAGTAGAAAAGACAGAGTGAAGTACATAAAAGCAAGTCGTTGGATGAGGAGATCGAGGATGACAGATCAACAAGGAAGATGGATCGAGGACAACTCAGTAAGCAGAGAAAGCCACCATTGGATGCTTTGGAGCACCGCGCAAGAAGGGAGGAAAGATAGGTTGGTGAAGCCTTGAAAAGGCAGGTCAAGTTGACCTAGGGTTTTAGACACCTAGGGTTTTGGGTAGTTAGGGTTTTGACACCTAGGTTTCGACCTAAGGCTATCGGTGAGGGACTATAATGTATAAATAGAGGTCGAGAGGACCTAGGTTGGGGTGGTACTAGGGTTGGGTATTGATATTGATTGTTGTTGGTTGAGAGATTATTGTACTGTGAGAGAGAGGAGTGTTGAGAGTGAGAGCCTTCTGGTATTGTAGGATCTTCTGCTGAGTGCAAAGATCAAGTCCTGCAGCTGGGTGAGCAGGAAGGTGGGACACAGAGAGAAGAAGAGAGAAGATCTGCTGACTAAGAGTGCAGATTAGAACTATAAGCTTTATATTAATATATCATAATCACAGTTATGTGGACGTAGCCCTAGAGAGAGGGTGAACCACGTATATTTTGTGTCGTATGTGTGATTGATGCCTAGATCTTTTTCATTGTTATACTGTTATTTTCATTATTGCGTTAGATCAGATTTATAGCTACGCAAAGTAGATCTGGTTGATAAGAGATATATGAATGCTTCATTATTGTTGTATTAGTTCCACTTGATATTCCCTTGGTTGTAGACATCTATGTCCTACGACCCCCCTCTTAGCTGCTTCGGGTGAGACTACATCTGCTTCACAGGTGTTGCTGAAAAGGTCAGTAGCTAGGGCTTGTTGGTGCACTCTTGGAGTGAACCCTGGGTCTGCCCCTGTGCCAACAAATG
This sequence comes from Picea engelmannii, assembly GCA_009831015.1. Lineage (NCBI taxonomy): Eukaryota > Viridiplantae > Streptophyta > Pinopsida > Pinales > Pinaceae > Picea > Picea engelmannii. Next base: position 592,160 of record ML779640.1, on the reverse strand, counting down.
GTTTCATTGCTGGGACAAGAATATATGTAAGGGAATGTCAAGGTGGTTCCCATCGAAGACAGAGATTCAAAAGTGGATAGAGGATTAAGAGAGGGACTTCGTTGAAGCCCAGAACAAGAACCCTAAACTGAGTACTGAAGATTGGCTACAAAGATACATCTTCACCGACATACACGAGATATTATTTGGAGGAATCCACCAGGAGTTGTTTGAGTGGTTGGCTAGGTTAGTCGATACCCAGTTCAAGATTAGATCTAGACCTTCTGTGGTTTGGACACCAACACTGATCCAGAAGGTCAAGAGAGTTGACAACGCTATATCCAGAGCAATATATCATTGGTTTGATAGTACCATTAGAGGGTATATCACTGAATTTGTTGTTGATAGGGTAGAATCATATAGCCAAGACGAGAGATACTTTTTCAAAGGACCCAGAGGAAAAAAAATTCACTTTCTGAAGCTGAGAATCAAGATGTTGTTGCATAGAAATAACGTTTTGAAGATACAGTAGATTGGTTGGACCTGAAAAGGATAATGTTTAAAAATTTAGACAATGACACAGAAGATGGACATACATGCAGTGGAAGAGTATTTAGAGGGGTTCACCTTGAGAACCTATTTAATCAAAACTACGGAGAAGAGTGTTTCTACAGTGGAGAAGAGGTAGATCTAACCGATGAAGAACATTCAGAACCCACGAGAGCAAAAGAAGGGGAAGCTGAAGAACTTCGCCAAAGTGAGCCAGAAACCTCAGGAGCTACACAGATTACTGAAGTAAGTAACATTAACCCTCCTATTGTTTCAATAGCACCAAGCAGCCAGAATAGCCAGAACCACCAGAGTCTTCAGAGTGTTGTTACTGGCAATGCGACCTATACTCAGACAGGAATACTAGGGAACTCTATGGAAGATGAGATGAGTCTCCCTATATTCAGGGGAGATGGATCTGGGGATCCCAATCAACACTGGTTCCTATGTGAGGTCATGTGGAATATTAAAATTATCAGCGACGAAGCCATCAAGAGAACCCAGTTCAGCACTACGCTAAGGAACCACGCACTGAGCTGGTATATGAAACTTGTCCAAGGACTGGCCCAGCCTAAGCCACTGAACGAGATCAAGAATGTGTTGATTGCAGAGTTTAAGAAACCTAAGTCAGAGTCATAATGTATTACAGAGATAAAATAGATCAAACAAAATGTAGTAGAACCTATTTGGGAGTTTGACTAGAGATTCAAGACCCTAACAGGTCGATTAAATTTTCAGATCCCTGACGAACAGAACAAAGAATGGTTCATCGCGGCATTGTTACCACACATCAAAGTCCCTCTAATGCAATAGAATATTTCATTGCAGGCAGAAGATTTGGAGATCACCATGAAGCTTGAATCAACACCTATGGGAGAATCTAGCTCAAACAATGAGCCAGATCTTGAGCCACCTGACTAGTTTGTCTCTGTAGGTCGAGGATATGAAGAAGGACAAGGGGAAGGAAAAAAGAGAAGATATCTAGTGTGTAAGATGAAGATATGAAGGTCATGATAAGGAACACTTCCCCTTATTTCATGAGTATTTGGCCTCAGGAGAACAGAGCCCCTTGAAGCAAGTTAACCTGCCCTGGTGCGATGTATGCAAAAATAGGCATCGCCCAGGTGAGTGATATTACATGCAGAAGTATGTTCAGAAAACCACAAACTTGTATTGCACATTCTGTAAATCAGTGGGGAATGATGATTGAGATTTTAGAGCTTACGATCTCGTGCATGAGAGGTCGAGGGACATATACAAGATTCAAGGCGAAGTACAACACTCCGCAGTACAACTCTCTAGGGAGAGGAAAATTCAATCCTCACGACGGATACAAAGGACGAAGACAAGGAGGAGGTATGGGCTGAGGCCGAGGACAAATAATTTGTTATAACTGTGTGCAACCAGGACACTTGGCAAGGGATTGTCAGAATCCTTGTACAACCTGCAGTTATTGTAACTCTTTCGAGCATGTCATAAAAGAATTCCCTGTGCTACTGGCTAAGCTTCAAGAAAGATGAGGACCCCAGCAGAACCCACACGTACAACTAATATATGTCGAACCATGTGGAACAGACCCTAGATTTGTTGTTATTACTCGAGGAGGCGTTGCTACAGGAGAAGATAGAACAATCCAAAGAAAGATCGCAGAAGAGTAAGGTAACAAGAAAGCTGTGGAGAAGACTCAGGCTTTTGATGCAAGGAAAGAAAGACAAATATTTGAGGAAGCAAGAAAAAAGTTCAAGGGGAACCAAGGATCCTCATCTAAAATGTGACCAGAAATAAAAGAGTATGGAATGCCTCAGGAATTTGATCAATCGGCTTCACCGAAAGAAGGAAAAGAGGTAAGTAAACTCATCGCATTTTTGTACACTTGTCTTAAGTTAATTTGGGATGAGAATGTTTTGCAAGAGTTACAGAACCTAATCAGGCAGTATGAGCTAGGAAAGGTAGACCCCTTACTGAACAGGGCAATACACCATATTGGTAATAAGAGAAGAAAAAACAAAGAATTACATTTGAATGCTCAAATAGGAGAGTATGATATAGACTATGTGGTCCTCGACTTAGGGTCGGAGGTCAATGTCATGACGAAACAAACTTGGGCACTAATGGGAAAACCGAATTTGATATATTCCCCTATCAAGCCTAGAATGGCTAATCAGCAAGCTGTCAGCCCATTTGGATGATTGGAGCATGTCCCTGTGGACATCGACGAAGTTAGGACCTTTGCAGATTTTGAGGTAATTGAAATTGTTGATGATAGTTTCCCTTACCCTACATTGCTAGGAATTGATTGGGCCTTCGACAATTCTACTATTGTTGATTTAAAGAAAAGACGCATGACATTTGAAAGGGTTGGACTTAGGGTCATCTACCCTTAGATCCAGATGAGGGTCCGTGATATACAGATCCCATCAGATAAGAAGACCATGCATATGAGCTGGAAAACATATATAAATTAACAACCAGACAACATGATTATATCAACCCTACTGCCAATGGAAATCTAAGTTGGAAAAGTGACAATGCATGTTCATCAGATTCAGAAGAAGCGTTGGAGAACTGGCAGAACCAGATGTATGAAGTATCCACAAGGAGATGTGCTCGACTGACCAAAGAAGTTTGTTGGATTGGTACAACAATAAGTAACTTGACTACCTTTGATGGTCTGAACCATCTAGAAGCCTTCCTCTCGGATTTTGAAACAAGTGTACCAGCACCACAGAGGTTGTTGGCTATGGATGAGGCCCTGAAATATACACCAACAAGATGGCGGGGGACACACAAAAGCAATATTACAGACTGGACACAATGTCAAACCTTGATGACAGTGCGGTTCTCAGCACAATTAGGAAGCTGCGAAGTGAGGTACACAGGTCGAAGCTGCCCAAAGGACCATGTGCGAAGCTATGAAGAAGACTGGAGTGACATTCCTTGAGAACAATGGGTACACAAATTCATTAACACCCTAGACACGACCCCTATTAACTGGTACCTTCAAGCGGAGCTGCACCTCATCACTGCAGATTGGGAAGGTATGCTTTAGAATTTTGTAACCACCTTTTTGTTTGAAAGTGAATTTTCGTCAGTAGATAAAGCACTATAGATTGTGAGGAATAAATTATTTAAGGAGGCATCTAGCCTCCCTTTGGAGCAAGAAGAGGATGAATGGACTGCGCCATTCCAGAAACTACAAGGATGTTACAACATTAATGACAACGTAGATGACGATCCAAGGAAGGTAAACATTGCTGAGACAGAAGGCCAAAGGGATGTGCAAGGACCAGGAGTTGAGCTTCCATTCATTGGACAACCGATCAAGATAAAGAAATTCAATATTGGGACAGAGGAGACATTGAATCTTGCCAATGTCAGAGATTACTAGGATGTTGTTACCATTGAAAAAATTATAGAATTACTGCACGAGTATCAGGAGTTGTTTCCGACCAAGTTCACTGATATGAAGGGTATCAAAGGACCTATGGGAGAGATGAGAATACCTTTGAAACAAAATGAAAAGCCAATCAAGAAAAGACCCTATAGATTGAACCTGAAATATAAGGAAAAAGTGAAGATTGAGCTCGACATAATGTTAGAAGCAGGGATTATTGAACCTATTCAAGAGTCGTAGTGGATCAGCCCTATGGTGGTGCAAGACAAGAAGACAGGCGAGATCAGGATCTACGTAGATCTCGGGAATCTGAATGATGCTTGTTTACATGATCCTTTCCCCACACCATTCATAGATGAAGTGTTGGATAATGTGGGAGGCCAAGAGGTATATTATTTTACAGATGGGTTTTCAGGATACCATCAGATCTGGATTGCCAAGGAGGACCGCCACAAGACCACATTTGTCATAGAATGGGGATCCTACCAATACACAGTGATTCCATTTGGATTGAATAATTCCCTAGCCATCTTCTCCAAGGTGGTGTTCAAAGCGTTCAAAGAATTTTTGCATAAGTTTTTAGAAGCCTATTTTGATGACTGGACTATTTTTAGTTTGCTGAAAAGTCATATTGAATGTCTAAGACTAATGTTGGACAAATGCAGGCAATTTCAAATTGCTTTAAATTTGAAGAAGTGCATCTTCTTCTCACCATTTGGAGTATTATTAGGACATATTGTATGCAAGCAAGGATTGCTAGTTGATCCATAAAAAATTGCAATTATAGTCGACTTATCGCCTCCTACTTCAGTCAAACAATTGTGCACTATGCTAGGACATACTGGCTATTAGACTAAATTAATCAAAGGATATGCTTATATTATCGCGCCAATGGAGAAGTTATTAAAGAAAGATTGTCATTTTGGTTGGACAGATGAATGCCAGCAGAGCTTCAACACACTGAAACAAAAGATGGTGATTGCACCCATTCTAGTCTTTCCAGAATGGAGCAGATAATTTCATGTGCATGTCGATGCGTCTTCTATTGCATTAGGAGTAGTATTGGAACAACCTAGAGAAGGGGAGATCGACTATCCATTATCATTTGCCAACAAAAATCTATCTACAGCTGAAATCAATTACACTACTACAGAGAGAGAAGGATTAGCCATGGTGCACACGCTGCAAAAATTTTACCATTACTTACTAGGAGGACACTTTAAAATGTTTATTGATGTCTCTATGTTGAAGTACCTAGTCAAAAATCCAGTGTTGGGGGGATCGAATATGCAGATGGATTCTCTTGTTTCAAGAATATGATTTTGAGATCATAGTTAAGCCAGGAAGAATGAACAAGGGACCCAACCACCTGTCGAGGCTGGAACATGGTGAAGAACCCACCAGTCTGGACGATACACTACCGGATGCACAACTTCTCACCATTAGGAATATGTATGACCACTTCATAGACATAGTACAATTCCTGTCAACAAGAATGGATCCAAGTGAGTATACAATTTCCCAGAAGAAACAACTAGTGGTGCGCGCTGCAGACTTTTCACTGATAGTTGGTCAACTATATAAGATGGGACCTGATGAGATACTAAGAAGATGTGTGATGGAGGCAGAGTGCCCACTGATCCTCGCAGAAGCTCATGAAGGCATTGCGGGAGGAAATTACACAGGGAAAGCAACTGCACAGAAGGTTCTGTGAGTTGGCCTTTGGTGGCCTACTTTACACAGAGATGTTAAAGAGTATACCAGAGCCTGTGATGTATGCCATAGAGTTGGAAAAACATCCCAAAGAGATGAAATAACACTAGCACTATAGATGACCCTACAAGAATTTGAAAAGTGGGCCATTGACTTCGTGGGACCTATAAACCCACCAGGAAAGCGCACAGGAGCAAGGTACATTATCACTACGATAGAATACCTGACTAGATGGGTCAAAGCAAGAGAAATCAACGATTGTAGTGCAACTACATCTGCGCATTTTATATTTGATAACATAATAACCAGTTTTGGATGCCCTAAGACCCATATGAGTGATCAAGGCCCTCATTTCATCAACAAGACAGTTGAAGCTGTTGTAGGAAAATCTCCCTGTGGACAGGTAGATCACCTCTAGAGCTTGACCTTAACCCTAGACAGAAAAATGCTTAACGTGGACACCGACTTCCTTTCAAATCTATCTAAACTAATACACGAGAAGGAAGGATGATAGAAGTACCTGTTATCGATGTTTTTCCCTGCACGCTCCGAGTTGCACTCCAATTCTTTGCTCCTCGCTGAGTTCTGCGGACAAAACAAAATACAACCACTTCCTACTCTATTGACATTAGCTTGAAAACAGATCTATCACTAGATGATAAGTTCATGTAACATCAGACACAAACTAGAAAGAAACAGGCCAAGCGTGTCATATTAATGAGAATAACGACAGCCGTACTTACAATCGTAGATGCGAATGCGACAGCTTCGTCGAGTCCTCTTCGTCTAACCCTTGCCCGAAAGATCCACAACCTGGATAACA
>ML779640.1:543650-571443 GCA_009831015.1 Picea engelmannii | reverse complement strand
CGCTCTTAATATGAGCAACGCTCCTCCAAAAGGGTCTAGGCAGCGTTATAACGCTCCCTGAAGCATCATAGGGGAGCGCTAGCGCTTCTGTAGCTAAACTAGGGGAGCGTTCCCCCTCCAAACCTCTGTTTTAGGGTTCCTTTCAGGTGTCAAGAGTCATTTGATCCCACTAAACCAGTTCTCCTCCTTCAAATCAGTCATATGAGATGTCATAAGTGCCTCCTTAGTGTTGTTATCATGGCATTATGTCTTAACATCGTTTGCGACACTAGTGATCAACTTGTGACACTTGCGAAAGTTGTAGGGAAGATGTGACACTTACGACGATTGATAGGGACAATGCGACACTTATCCATCTGAGCAATTTTGACGTGTAACAGAAGCCCTGACTGAAGAATTTGCAGTTCACCATCAGAAGCATACACCTTACCATCCACAAGAAAATGGAATGGTTGAATCATTCAACAAAATCTTGGAGACAACATTGACAAAGATTTGCAGTGTGAACAGGGATGACTAGGATTTAAGAGTACCAGTAGTACTCTGGGATTATAGAACCACTTGCAAGAAATTAACAATGCAAACCCCTTTCAAGTTGGTTTATGGTCTCGAAGTTTTTGTCCTGATGGAGTACTTGGTACCAAGCTTAATAATTGTTGCAATTATAGACATGGATGATACTGGCGCTATTCGTGAGAGGCTTTCCCAGCAGGTTGAACTAGAAGAAGATATATTTATTGCAAGATTCCATCAGCAGGTACAGAAGGAAAGAGAGAAGGCCTATCATGACAAACACATCAAGAAGAAGGCATTTAAGCAAGGTGATTTAGTACTGGTGTATGACAGTAAATTTATAAGACATCCAACGAAGTTTAGAACGCATTGGCTTGGACCATATGATATTGCCTATGTTACAAAAGGAGGAGTTGCACAGCTGAAGACATTGATGGGAGAATGGAAAGAAGGATTAGTGAATGGGAGTCGACTAAAGTTGTATTATGACAACCAGCTGCCTCATAGCTCTCAGTAAAAGAAAGGAGAAAAGGGTCTAGGTACCAGGTGTAGTTGAAACTGGGTACCATACACAAAAAAGACAGTCTGCACAAGGATGGGAAGGAGTCATAATGTAGAAAGAAAAGGCTACACTATGCAGTCCAAAGTTGAAGTGAAACAAAAGGATCAGATCTGAAGTGCCTCAGGACGATTCACAGGTGAGTGTTGGGGGCCTGTTGGCCCTAGGTTATGGAAGGAAGTTAAGATCGAGTAAGAAAAGGTCAAATGAAAACTGCTTGGGAGACACAGTGACTGTCACTGGGTCGAAGTAAGAAAAAGAGAAGAAAATCCAGAGCGAAGTACAAAAAAGCAAGACATTGGATGAGGAGATCAAGGATGATAGATCAACAAGGAATATGGATCGAGGAAAACTTAGCAAGCAGAGAAATCCACCATTGGATGCTTTGGAGCACCACGTGAGAAGGGAGGAAAGACAGGTTGGCGAAGCCCTGAAAAGGCAGGTCAAGTTGACCTAGGGTTTTAGACACCTAGGATTTTGGGTAGTTAGGGTTTTGACGCCTAGGTTTCGACCTAAGTCTGTCGGTGAGGGACTATAATGTATAAATAGAGGTCGAGAGGACCTAGGTTGAGGTGGTACTAGTGTTGGGTATTGATATTGATTGTTGTTGGTTGAGAGATTATTGTACTGTGAGCGAGAGGAGTGTTGAGAGTGAGAGCCTTCTGGTATTGTAGGATCTTCAGCTGGGTGTGAAGATCAAGTGCTGCAATTGGGTGCGCAGGAAGGTGGGAGACAGAGAGAAGAAGAGAGAAGATCTGCTGACTAAGAGCGCAAATCAGAACTGTAATATTTATCTTAATATATCATAAGCATATTTCTGTGGATGTAGCCCTAGAGAGAGGGTGAACCACGTATATTTTGTGTTGTATGTGTGATTGATGCCTGGATCTCTGTCATTGTTATACTGTTATTTGCATTATTGTGTTAGATCATATTTATAGCTACGCAGAGTAGATCTAGCTGATAAGATATATATGAATGATGCATTATTGTTGTACTAGTTCCACTTGATATTCCCCTGGTTGTAGACATCTATGTCCTGCAACCCCCCTCTTAGCTGCTTCGGGTGAGACTATATCTGCTTCGTAGGTGTTGCCGAAAGGGCCAATAGCTAGGGCTTGTTGGTGTGCTCTTGGAGTGAACCCTGGGTTTTCCCCTGTGCCAACATACACCAAATATTTTTTATGCAAAAAATTATTGGGCCAATTACCCCACAGGCCCAATATCTAATCAAAGCACCGAGGAAAGCACCAACAACACAACACAATTTAGTCAATATCGAGCACCTAAGCACCAGGCATCAGGTCACATGGAGGAGGAGCTCACAAGGGGGCCCAAAAGGGGTGCACTACGCATCGAACAATTGAGGGAATGATAGTATATAAAAATACCTACAAACTCTTTCATCTGACAAATGTGGGATGTATCCCAAATGCAAAAAATAAAAATGCCAAAGCACAGAGTGCCCAACATTCATAGTAGAATGCCAATGCATTGAGCAAGCTAGAGGCAATGTTATGTGGGATGGAACATGGAGTGTAGGAGGTGTCATGGTTGTATCTCGTGCATTTGGTAACTATCAAATGAAATGCTTTGTTTTTGCAGAACTTGAGATTCAAGAAGATATTATTAAAGATGATGTGACCATCTATATCCAATCCAAATCAACGCCAGTCGGTAACTTTGGTCCTTCCAACCTGCACAAAGTTTAAACACACCCCAATAGGTCCTAAGTCAAGGTTCCTTGCACTAATTTTTTTCTTACTCACCGTTCCAAGCATTAGGTTCCACTTTGAGAGTTTTGGCCACTGGGGGATTTCAATTGTCATTACTCATTTTCACCCGAAGGCCTAAAGTCAAGGTTCCACGATTAAGGTTCATCTAGTTTAATTTCATCTGATAATATTTGTAGGTGCATCGAGACTCAACAATGTGCTTCCCTATGAGGAGGGTGGATGGTGAAATCCTCCCCTGAAGCACTTTGGTATCTCGATGCTTGTCTCCCAACACATTGCCAAGTACAGGGTGGGCATCGTCCTGGTTCAATACAGAAGGGGTGTTTCTATGCACTACACATCTTGTCTACAAGTACAAGCATAGAAGGTGATCATGTTTAATGTAATCCATAGGTCTTCATCGCCCACATTAAAATGCACCCAAATAGAACAAAATAGGTGTCCAAACACTAAGCTCGACACCAAGATAGTGATCAAGTGCTAAGCCACATGGAGGATGAGCCCACGAGGGGGCACCACTATGCCCAACGCGTCGGCATTTTTGTTCATAATTTATTGTTTAAACCTAAATTATTCGATTTTCAAAGGCACTGACTTCAAAGGGTTTATACAGTTGAATTAGAGATTGCATGCCTTCCTTGTCAGAAAGGTGCAAGATGTTTTCCACAGTGAAAAGTCTCTTTATTTAGTTTTTGAGTATTTGGACTTAGACCTCAAGAAGCATATGGATTCTTGTCCTGAGCTAGCAAAGGATCCTCATCTAATCAAAACATTTTTGTATCAAATTCTGTGCGACATTGCATATTGTCATTCTCATCAAGTTCTTCATCATGATTTAAAAACCACAAAATTTGATTATTTACCGCAAAACCAATGCTCTGAAATTTGTTGACTTTGGACTTGCAAAGGCATTTGGAATTCCAATGAGGACCTTTACTCATGAGGTGGTTACATTGTGGTATTGTGCACCAGAGATATTGCTTGGGTCTCGACATTATTCAACTCATTTTAATGTCTGGTCTGTAGGGTGTCTCTTTGCATAAATGGTGAATCAACAACCACTTTTCCCAGGAAACTCAGATATTGATGAACTCTTTATGATATTTAGAGTGTTTGGGACACCAAATAAAGAAACATGGCCAGGAGTCACCTCTCTACTAGAATTCAAGTCAACCTTTCCAAAGTGGTCGACCAAGGATTTGGCAACTATGGTTCCAGTTCTTGAGCCAACATGAATTGATCTTCTCTTGAAAATGTTGTGCTTGGAGCCCAGTAGACGCGTCACTTCTCGTAGTACTGTGGAGCATGAGTATTTCAAAGATCCAGGTTTTGTACCCTCACATGTATATTAGCTGCGGGGATAAGAATATTATCGGACTATAGATTTCATCTTCTCACCAGTGAATCTGCAATGATGAGTACATATGGAAAAATATTAGTTAAGAGGATCAAATCCAATATATTTAGGTAGTTCTACAATAGTCAAAAGACATTGTGGCAGCCAGAAGGCAAAATATCTCAAATTTCAAGCATATCCAACTTAACAAGTTGAAAATCTTCAGGAATTTGAAGGTACGCAGCTTGACTCCAGATCCAATTTTTTTCAGAGATTCAATCAGTGATTGTAGATAACTCCAAATTCAAGTGGAAAACACCTGGCAACTGAGGATCGATGGAAGATTATGGTAGCCTTTGCCAAGCAACTTTCAATCATACGAGTTATTTCTTGTAGTAGTTTCATTATTATCTTTAGTTTGTAATTCATGATAAGTTTATTTCCTAAAAGCTAGGCCAGTTAGGGAAATTTATTTTCTATTTAAGCAAAGCTTTGTAAAAGTTAGATAGGGGAGGAACAACCCAAGAGCCTTTTTGGGGATGGGTTTGTAATGCCAATTTATTTCAGCGAAATATAGGATAGAAGCAAAGAGATTCTAAGCCTTGTTGAGTTAAATATTGTTTTTCCCTGTGTTTTGTTTATCATGTTGTCATTAATATTCTTTCTTCCACTCATTCATTTATTCATCTTGTAGAGGTTACAATTCAGTGAAACTTTTGTTGTGGCTAATTAAAAGCATTCCTTCAAGTGCAGTTTTTCCTCTGCTTTGTTGTGAGCAAAACAAGACCTAATTGTTTTTCCTAATTTACAAGTTTTAGTTGCTCATAGTTTTTCCCTTGTCTTGCTATGAGTGAGACAAGACCTACATCCAGATATTTGAAATCGTTGTCATCCTTCTACTGAAAGGAAGACCATATTTATCAGAATTGGATACTTGGTTCTTCATTTTTAGTTTTGTTTTTCCACATCTTCTATCCATGCTTATGATGTAAAAGATTTAACAGTCGAGGTCATGCATCTTTATTTATGATTTTTAATGGTTGAAAGGCTCTTTCAGACCTAGTTCTAGAATCCTCCAATAACTGGTCAATCAACAATTATTATCTTCTTCAAAATGTGCTAAGGCTTGGCTCTATTATAGCCTAGTGTCAACTCTTGCAACAACATGGGGGACCCCCACTGGTACCCCAAATGCATCTAGTCCCTCCATCAAGTGTGGGTCCACCCCCAACCCCTACATATGACCATAACATTTGCGGAGGTACTTACACTTCCTATATGCCATATGGCTCAACCCCCCAAAAAAATCCATATTTTCCATTTCCTGGTCCTCCACAATCGGTTGCTCCTCCACAAGGACACCCACATGTCGGTGTTTATTTTGTTCATCCCTCTCCCATTCAACAACTTCAGGATTTTGAACAGTTGAATACATAAAATCAATCCCATCATTCGAATAATGCCAAGAAGAAAGGGGAAAATCGAAACAATAACAACTTGGGACCAGGAGGAAATAACCCCCAACCAAACCATCCCATTGGGGGAAACCAGAATCAAGGCAACCATAACCCCCAAGGGGATAATAAAAACAAACGTCAAGGGAAGAACAATGAAAATCTCAGGACAAACTTCCCTTGTTCTCTTTTTGTTGAGTATGGCCATTATACTCACCATTGTCCCCAAATTGTCAACTTCAAATGGATGAAAGAGTCCATGAACGCACAATGCCCTCCAGTGTTGTCTGCCCCTCAACAGGCCCCACAACAGTACTTGCAACAACCACCCCTAGCCATTTTGAAAAACCATATTCCACACCAAGATGTGATGAATACCCAATAGGAGGTCCACCCTGCCCCACCCCAAATGGGGCAGTATCAAAACCCAGGTCCCATTCACCTTGGAAATCCAGTCGATCGCAATATCCTCCTCACCAATGAAGAATAGATTCTTTTGCAAACACCTAGTCACCAGTATGGTGTCCCCCGTGAATCTACTCCAACCACCATAGAAGCGGCTCCAACTACATCCAGACAACCATTGATGATTCCATGCCCTAACATTGAACCAAATCCTTGTATACCTCGTATGTCATTACGACAGAATGTACATAACCCTCATGCTAGGGTAGTACACAATTGCAGTCTGGTCGATGACTTAGCATGGTCTCTTGCAGCCATGTCTATATTGTAGTTCCTCGAAACTTGTCCAACTCAGTGGAAATCCCTTCTTTCCACCTTGGGGGCAGTCGACCCAACTGATACTAGACTCATCACCTTTGATCTAGATAGTAGAGAACCATGCCCTCGACCCTGGTATCTTTTCAGATACCAATTAAGATCAGTAACATCACAGTTCATCGATGTATCATCGATGAAGGTGCATCCACATGCATCATTTCCAAATTATTCTATAAGAAACTCAACTCACCTGAGCTAGTACCATTTGTCATCACCCTGAGAGATTATGACGATTGACCATCATCCCCTGAAGGGATCTTCCAAAATTTCCCTATTGAACTTGGGGGAAAAACCATCTTAATCAACATTGAAGTTATTGATGCCCCTCTTGATTACAATATCTTGTTTGGACATAGATACATGTACATTATGAAGGCGGTAGCCTCTTCTGTGTTTCAAATGATGATGTTCCGCCACAACAGGAAAATCGTCAACACCAACCAAATTACACATTATGAGCCTAACCATTCCACCAACATCAATAACATTCTTCCCCTTGTCTGTACTAGCTTGGATGATTATTCGGTCATCAACATGGGTCCTGAAATTTTCAAGGACCCATCCTTGTTGGGGGCATATCATGGAGCACCACCTCTCCTACACCCTTCAGCACAAGTGTGTGTAGTATCTTCCAATGGAACCAATATCAGAGACATTATTCCTCCCACTGAGGCCTCTTCTCACATCGATGTTCCACTAGTTGAAGAACTATTACCTCATGAATTCCATGAGAACCCCATTGCACCACTTATCCCAGATTTTACCCTCCTCTGGGTGAAAATCCCAATTTGGGAGATAATCCCTCAATCCATTACCTAAATTCCCTTCTTCTACCCCCCACCTGGAGTCCAAGATTTCTATGTAGTTGCAACCCTCACTCTTCCTAACATGGTCCTTGTCATCCATGTATGGTATCTTCATCCACCCACGATGATTCCTTATCCATCTCTCCCTCCTCAAACAAAGGGAATCTCGATGTAGATTCCAGTATAGGCTCCTGTCGCACCACCCTCACCACCAACTCTTGGCACCACTGCCACTGTTGGGAGTAGAAGAAAGAAGAAATAGCCCACAACTCCACTCCCTTCTCGAGTTCAACCTCCTTGCGCACTATGTGAAAGAGAAGGGAATCCCACTAATATATGTCCTACTCTTCCCGAGTTATGAAATCTGATCCAACTCCCTCGAGCAACCAAATTGCTTGCCACTCCGCCAAGTACGCCCACTGCTACTACGGAGTCCTCCACTGTAGTTAATAAAGGGTTGCGAACCAAATTCACTTGTGCCATATGCTCATAATATGGACACTACACTCATCATTTCCCAGCTCTACCTTAGTTTCACTAGACATTATCCACAGTATGCCAAACGTCTTGGCTCGAGCCCTCTCAGCCACTCTCTAATAAGTCTCACATTACTGATATTTGATACATTTCGTCGGAAGTACCTAAGCGAACACGGTACCCTCCACAATATAGGTACATTCACTTTATGTCCAATGGTACCTATGTTACACATTATTTTCATCATCCCTATGACCGTTAATGATGTAAACCTATCTGTTGTCGTCAGAGGGGTCAGTGACCTAAATTCTTGAAGAAAGAAGAGAGAAGAACTTTGCCTGAGAGAAGAAGTTGTATTTTCCTTTGTAAAAACCCTATTAAGGAAGATCGTCACAGGCTGCACTATACACAGGGTGCAGCGATGCCTGATCACCACCCTCTACCCTGAAATTGGTCTATGATGTCTCTGCATGCTGCCCTATGGCTAGGGTGCAACAATTTTCGTACATGGGAAAAACGATCATCTTCTCAATTCTTCTAGAAGGAGAAGTTTATATGGTGAGGTGGCCTCCAAACGGTTTGGATCTTACTCACTTTCATAATTTAGTGGGATCATACTAACCTCCCCACCTTATCCTCTTCAGCTTATAAAAGGAGAGGAGCTCTCATGGAGAAAGTTAGCTTGATTGGGTTGGAAAGTTCTTGAGTTTTGTAGTTTGGTTTTTTTGGGCCTATGTTGGATTTGAGCTTTGCTTTGTCAAGATATATTGTGAGTAACTATCAGATCTACAGTCTCATAATCCGTGGGATAGAAGTGTGTGGGAATCAAGGAGCTGTTGGAAGGAACCTGACAACATCAAGGCATCTGGTTGTATCTTTCTTCCACATTCTTTAATACATATATACTTTTATTTCCTATATGAATGTTATTTGTTCATATTGTATGATTCCTTGATCACGTACATAGTTTCATATCAAATAGACTCTGTTATTCTTATCTTCATTGGCTTGTATTACTTTGCAGATATTTCTCCATAAGCCTTGCGACGGAGCTTGGATTGCATTGGCGAAGTCAGATATTCGATATTTAAAAGGTATTTTCTAGATCCATTTCTCATTTGATAATTGAAATCTAAGGAAAGAGTAGTGTATTGTCTTGTTTTGTTCTAGTTTCATAGTGAATCTAGGGGGGATTGATTCGTGTCCGCACTTAACAATTAGCCTGATAACAAAATTGGCAACTCCATTGGGGAACAGATTGTTTTCCTAGTTTGTCTTGCTTTCTTTCTTTGATTTCTTGGGTTCTGTTTTCTGAGTCACTGGGAGATCCATCTTGACTCTCTCACTGTTAAAATTCACTGGAAAAACATTCATGCTTTTTATTTTTTCCATTTTCATTTGATCACCACACCCTGATTTGAGGGACAGTGCGACTATCTAGGATCAATGCACACTACCTTTTTGACAGAGTGTGGCCTCACCGCACTGTATTTGTTCTCTGGCCTGTGACAATCAGGGGTCATCTCTCTGTGCTAGTCTATAGCCTGCGACGATTGTGGAAAAATTGATTTTTGATGGTCTTTCTTTCCCAGATCTGTGATATGGTTCTGGGGTGAATTTTTGGGCCTGTTTACATTCTGTTTGACAACTTTCAATCTTCTTTTAGCCATCTTTTCTTTATTTTAGCTTGTTTTATTTTGAAATATTTTGTCTCTTGCTTTGAGTGTCTTTCAGTTACAAATATTTGTTTTTCTTTAGAATTGTTTAGTGAAAAGAATACTTATTTTTTTGAATAGTTCATTTTAAAAGAAAATGTGTTTGGGTTGCTTTGTTTTATAGAGATTTGCTATTGATTTTAGCTATCTTTGAAACAAAAAATTTTACTTTCTTTCTTTGCATTAGATTGGGGGCATCTTTGCATGTGAAGTAGTGAAATTGCATGATTTTTGGCATTTTTTGGTCTTGAATTCTAAAAATTTTACAAATGCAGTCTTGAATTTTTGGCATTTTTTGGTCTTGAATTTGGCCAAGAATCGTGTATTGATGTACACTCTCTTTGGCTCATTTCTTGAAGATCTTGATATTGATGAGTTTAATTAAATTTTGGGACATTGTGCATCTGGGAATGATAAATGTTTTCTCCTTCTCGTAGCATAGCTTTCATCGAAATGAAAACATTTCATATTCATCTCTTTGCATAACTTTCAAGTCGGTCAAAACACCATATTGTCCATGCCATTTTCCTCTTGAGTAACAACAACCTTAAAATAAAGCTCTTATAAAAATTGATTAGACATTTTTATATTTTCTGGTAGAAAACCTACATTAGATTAGTTGTAGGGCTTTGGAATAGGTGTGAAAGATAACTTTCCAAAGCTACAAACAAACATGGTATCTTGTGATAGGGAGAGTTAAATCCACTTGCTACATTTTGTCCTGGGACACACTTCTAACACAAGGGTCAATCATGAGGTTGCATTGAGACTGGCGGAGTTACTCACCCTATTTTGTTAGTCTTGATGTAGAGATTGTATGTATTATTGGGGGTCACTTGGAGGTATACCCATGATTATGTGTGGGAGCCTCTCGAGTTGATTTCGGGCTAGATATCATACCTTTGCACGTGGATCGGACTGTCGACTATTTCCCCAAGAATCATTGTTGTAATTGGTAACCTTAGTGGCCTATCTCTTTAGGGTCTTTACATGAGGTGACTGTGGAGGGGAAAGTCTTCACGATACTTGGAATCAATGTTGGCCAAACTCACTCGGGCTCCTTGGAGGGTATACCCACATTTATGTGTGGGACATTGCACCAAGGCGTAAGTCCATTAAGTAGGTTGTCAAGGTAACTTTCCACCCGCTCTATCTCAACCCCTTCTTACATTGTCCTCCCGACGTTGGATTTCATCACCAACTAGTGTGTTCATTGTAAGAAGGTTTTGTTTGCTTGTTTGCTTCCTAGATTTTTAGCATGTGTTGTTTGTTTTCCCTAGCAGACTCTAGTTTGGATATTTATCTAATGGTGTCAGTTCCTGAAAAGACCAATGAAGGAACCACTTCTCCAAGGGAACCTTTTGTTTTTCCTTCTTACGAAAACATTGGTCCTCCTCACATTGCTACTTTGAGCCTTCCAAGTCTCATAATTGGATTACCAGTATGGTTGTTTTCCACTCAAGTAATCTCGAATGTAGCTAGTTCTTCAGTTGTAAGTACTCCCCCCCAATAACATCAACCTCATGTTGATCCTTCACCTTTTTCACCAGTAAGATCTTCTTCACCTTCTTCACTTGCAAGGTCTTCTTCTGTTTCATCTTCTTCGCCGAGTGAAATCTCTACAACTAGTAACCCAGTGGATAAGAAGAAGAAGAAAAGGAAGAATAAGAAGAAGAAAAATAAGAAAGTGTCCAAACTTCCAACCATTGTCGGCCATGTTGGAAAGAAGCAAGTTACTTTTAATCATGATGGAAGTGTTGATGATGCCAAGATCACCCAAACAACCCATAATCCCATGTACCCTTGCAGGATTTGTAAGGGTAGCCATATTCTTAAGGATTTCCCTAGTCTATTCAAGGTTATAGAAGCACGGTCTACACACCCTCGCCAACCCATGTCGTCAGCCTCTGAACAACATGTATATGACCTCCCGTCAACTAGTCAAGATACCATTGGGAAGAAGAAAAGTAGAGTCAGTTTTTCTTGTAGGTTATGCGAAGGGAGTCAAAAAACTCACCTTTTCCCTCGTATGGACGAAGCCTCAAAATTGATGGAAGACATGACTGTTTCCCAGCCTCAACTTCCAACTTCTTATTGCAAGCTTACTCTCGACCCACCTGTAGTTGATGGAATGATCAATCCGGTCCCTTTGTCGGTTAGTCTGGTTGATCAAGTAGTCAATCTCGTCATGTCCTTAGTTAATACTAGTTGAAAAAGTGGTTGATCCAATCCCATCCTCGGTCGATCCCACTCTCCCATTAGAGAGTGAAACCCAAGCAGTCAATCCGTTTCCAGCCGTCAACCCAATTCTTCGCTTGGAGAATCTAACTCCAGTTATCGATTTGATCCTATCATCGGTCGATCCTACTCTCCCGCTAGAGAGTAAACCCGATATTGCCCACATTTTTTTTGTTGATACAGAATCTACCGTGCTAGGGGGATTTCCTCCTTCTCCTATAGAACCCCCTCCAAGTAATAAGGCCATCCTTTTTAATTGGGGTGTGCTAACTGAACCTCATATTCCCTCTCACATTCCTTTCAATATCATAGTACAAGTTTGTGGTCGGGACGTTCCTCGGGCACTGATAGACGAAGGTTCATTCGTTAGTATTTTGTCCTCTCTTGCTTGGAAATCTTTGGGTTATCCTTAGTTTGTGTTGGTTACCCAGACTCTATTTTATTTTAACAGAAGAAACAATCACCCTTTAGGGATCCTTCCTCAGTTTCCCATAACTTTGGGAGGGAAAACTATCTTTGTCGATGTCATGGTAGTCCAAGACCCCTTGGATTTCGATTTACTCCTTGGGAAAGATTATGTCTATGCCATGAAATCTATTATGTCCACTCTTTTTTGTATGATATATTTCCCGCATGATGGAAGAATGGTGACTATTGATAAAATTTCATTTGTTGGCCTTGACTTGACCATCAACTCAATAACCTCCCGAAATGGTTCTTATATGCAGATGGTATCACCCCTGCCACGGTTCAATTATGTGGCGTTGTCTCCCATGCCTTCAGTTGTTGATACAGGTGAGCCCCTCTCACTGTAAGCTCGCTCCCTTATGACTTGGATCTGGTAGTTGACACGGTTATCTCTTTGGTAGGGTTATTGGAGCCTGATCTCTTTACCCCTATCGTGGCCCTCGACATGTGTTCCTTCCAGAGTGTGTTTCTTCCATCGAGTGAAGATATCTTGGAGGCCATGACCGATTTTTGTCCCTTGACATGGTTTCCTTCCAGATCATTGTCCTCTTGGAAGTCGTGATCAAGAAGAGAGTCCATGAGCATGGTTTTCTAATTTCAAGCTCATTAAAAAATGAAACCAGACTTGAGCATGGTTTTCTGATTTCAAGCTCATTAAAAAATGAAACCAGACTTGAGCATGGTTTTCTGATTTCAAGCTCATTAAAAAATTAAACTAGCTTTGAGCATGGTTTTCTGATTTCAAGATCATTAGAAAATGAAACCAACTTTGAGAATGGTTTTTGGATTTCAAGCTCGTTAAACAATGAAACTAGTTGTGAGGATAGTTTTTGCATCTCTGTAGCAGCCTCATTAAAAAATGAAACAAATATTGTGAGGATAGTTTTTTGTGTCTCAGTAGAAACCTCGTTAAAAAAATGAAACAGAGCTTACAAGAATAATTCTTGTTTCTGTGTCAAGCTCGTTAAAAAATGAAACAGAGGTATAGGGATTGAACCTGGATTCTCGAGCATAGGTCTTGTTCCTATGTCAAGATCGTTAAAAAATGAAATAGTTTTCCCCCTCTCTATTTGAGTCAAGTCCTTCATCTAGTATTTGAAGCTTCATTTCATTCACCTTTGCAGTTGGACAAAACGAATCTTGGGGGGCATTTTCTTTCAGCCTCTGGACTTCATGTTGAAGTTAAATCCGACAGTTTCTTAAGCTAGGGGCTAAGTACCAACCATACCTATGTTATGCGTTGGGAAGTCCAAGCATAGTTTTCTATGGTTCAAGCTTGTGTAAAAATGAAACCACCTACCTCAAGCATAGTTTCCTTTGGCTTGAGCTTGTGTAAAAATGAAACCAGGTCCAAGCATAGTTTTGGCCAGTTTTAAGATTGTGTAAAAAATAAAATCTATCCCAAGCATAGTTTTGTTTTGTTTTAAGCTTGCATAAAAATGAAAACAATCTTGATCTTAGTCTTTGTTCTTTATTGTGCTCGTAAATACCTGAGAATGTAATCGAGTAAAATTTTATCACTTTTTCGGACTCGTAAAGGTTATACGAAAAAGGAAACCCATGGAGTTCCCTTTAAGATCTTTTCAGACTCTCTAAACATGAAAATATTTCCGAGCGATCTTGTTCTTTTCACGCTCATAAAAGTATTTTAAGAAAATGTTTGATGAGTGGTAGTTTATCTCTTTTTCAGTCTCATCAGACTACTTTACGAAAAAGGACATTGTGGAGTTTTCTTCAAGTGTTTTTTAGACTCTCTAAACATGAAAACCCCTGAGTTTTATTTCTTTGGACTCGTTAAACAAACATTGAAAGACCCATATGGGACCAAACCACTCCTTCTTAGGGTTCATTAAACATAATCCAAAGGACTCATCCAAAGGATGAGCTTACATTTCAAGCATATGTTATCCTCCTCAAGCTTGTGTAAAAATAAAGAGGTACTCACCAGAAATGGTGGGGGTGGGGAATTTGGAAAGAAATGTATCTAAACATGTATTCTATGGAAGAGTCACTTTTGAACATGACACCCTTTCACTCGCTTTGTGTCTAGGTTGGAAAATCCGCTTGTCTCCTAATCATACTCCTTTATAAGATTACAAATTGGTCTATGGTCCCTGTTATTGAGTCAGCGTTTCCAAGACAGTTGTCGAATCGTTAATATGTTCAAAGAGAAGTTCAACCTAGAAATCCTTCTATTGCGTCGACCATTTCTGCAGTCCTTAAGCCTTCTATTGCATCGGCCATCCCTGAGTCAGTCCTGAATTACTTGTTACTCTAATCTACCTCAAATCTTTTTACTTGTTTCACGTCATTGATGGAGGATACATTAAGGCCTTACTATGACAAGTCTTTTCCTATCGACTTCAACTCATTATCCAGGAATTAGACTTAGAAACTAATTGGTACCTTGGAACTTGCATGCCTCAATGGTAGGTTTCCTCACTTTAGACAGTGGGTTTTCATTATTGACCCCAGATCGGGAGATTCCATCGAGTGTTCGAATTCAACTCATAAATTCACATTTGTTGGATTGTACCAGAGTACCTTGGGATTCATTGACATTAATAGTGATTTCCCTCGCACTTGTTAACAGTATTCATTAATGACCAATAATCAAGTGCTTTCTACCATGTTTGACTTCAACACATGTATTCACATGGTTAGATTTGTATTATAGGGTGATGGAGATGAAGACCTTGAATATTTTATGATAGATTCAGGTTGCATTGGAGTATATTCATATTGTATTGTTGCATAGATCAACATTGTATGTCTCGTGGCTATGTTCAAATTTGAGTCTTTAACACATATATCCACAATGTATTTTTGGTGGATATGTTCAGATTTGAGTCATAATGGCATGGATCCATAGTGTATGTTTGGTGGCCATGACCTGTATTACTTGGCATGGATCTTTGCATGTTGGAATTTATGCTTTGATTCATTTTTATTATGAGTATGGGAATTCCTACCTCAATGATGATACATTATTGTATTGTTCTTCCTTGTTTGTTGGCAAGTTTCTGACCGATTGTTCCTTGTTCCCTACACACACCCGACAAAGTATTTCAGCTATCACTTTGTTATAACTTCATACTTTGGGGGGATCTTTGTTACACATTATTTTCTTCATCCCTATGACCGTTAATGATGTAAACCTATATGTTTCCGTCATTGGCCTGAATTCCTGAAGAAAGAAGGGAGAAGAACTTTGCCTAAGAGAAGAAGTGTATTTTCCTTTGTAAAAACACTATTAAGGAAGATTGTCGCAGGTTTCACTATACATAGGGTGCAGTGATACTTGATCACCACCCTCTACCCTAAAACTGGTCTGTGATGTCTCTGCATGCTTCCCTATGGCTAGGGTGCGACGATTTTCGTAAGTGGGAAAAACGAGCATCTTCTCGATGCTTCTAGAAGGAGAATCTTCTATGGTGAAGTGGCCTCCGAATGGTTTGGATCTTACTTGCTTTCATGATTTATTGGGATCATCCTAACCTCCTCACCTTATCCTCTTCAGCTTATAAAAGGAGAGGAGCTCTCATGGAGAAAGTTAGCTTGATTGGGTTGGAAAGTTCTTGAGTTTTGTAGCTTGGAGTTTTTGGGCCTATGTTGGATTTGTGATTTGCTTTGTCAAGATAGATTGTGAGTAGCTATCAGATCTACAGTCTCAGAATACGTGGGATAGAAGTGTGTGGGAAGAAAGGAACCGTTGGAAGGAACCTAACAACATCAAGGCATCTAGTTGTATCTTTCTTCTACATTCTTTAATACAGATATACTTTTCTTTCCTATATGAATGTTATTTGTTCATATTGTATGATTCCTTGATCACGTACATAGTTTCATACAAATAGACTATGTTATTCTTGTCTTCATTGGCCTTTATTCCTTTGTATATATTTCTCCATAAGCCTCGCGATGGATCTTGGATTGCATTGGAAAAGTTGGATCTTCGATATTTAAAAGGTATGTTCTAGATCCCTTTCTCATTTGATAATTGAAATCTAAGGAAAGAGTAGTGTACATTCTTGTTTTTTTCTAGTTTCGTAGTGAAGCTAGGGGGAATTGATTTGTGTCCACACTTAAAAATTAGCCCGATAACACCCTCACACCCTATCCATGATATTCCTTCCATGTCCTTGCCACTTGAGGACAATCACACTTTAACAGTTCCCCCTGTCACCTCCTAGGATCCCCTATATTCTTGGATTTTTCACTGCGATGAATATATCCTAGAGGAAATCACTACCCTCGATTTCCCATGGAGTGCACTCCATCATCGAGCACTTTTTATTTCACAGGAGGCCTTTCAACCTCCTAGCCAAACCTCCATATGCGCAATAGAAACTAAGGATTTTACTCCTCCAGGGAATATTGATTGGTTCCAAAAACCCTTGTACGGCCCTCCATACAACACCTAGCTAACATCCATCACAATCACACAATGAAGGACGATAAGGTCACTACCCTATCTCTCGCAACTCACGGATTGGTATCCCCATGCTCCCATAATCTCCAAATCACTGCACAACTCTCTCACCAGATCACCAATAGTGTCAGTGCCAATGAGGTGGCATTGTGGTCCCACCATCCATATATAGCCCCCTTTTTCCCAACTTCCACACTCTGTTACAAGCACCTAGAGCCTCCATTTTTTGATCCGTTCTTAGCCACAGGATCCTGGTCTCACCATGTACTCATTCACATTCCCCGGGCCATCATCTGCACTTGGCCCTGGAGGGGCATTTTTCTCACATCATGTTCAGGTACGCATGCTCATATTCAATTTTATCAAATAATTGTTATATGTTCTTTATCATCAGATATTGTTCACGTCGGGTATTTGGTTTTCATGTGTGCAGGTACTTGTTTCGAAAGTGACACAACCCCTTCAGGTATATGTTCGACACTGGCATGTAATTATTCCCTCTGAAAATCAATTGCATCTCCCAATCATACCCTATGAAATTTACCTTTAGCGTACTTACATCCAGCTTTGCAGTACCTTTACCTCTGCTGCATTTGGGTATTTTCACCCGATAGCACTCTCCCCCACATGAGTTGTCCCATTCATAGTTCCTCTTGGCAACTTGACACTCATTTTGATTTCACCCCCTAGGGATGGGAGTCCCGATAGTCTTATGCACTTCCGAGAATGAACCCCATACTTATTCTCATCATATTTTTATCCTTCCCAATGGACTCCTAGGTCATATCATCTCGATTCTATTTGACTACACCCCCGTAGTCTCATTATCCCTCCATCTCATCCATCATCAGTTTGCCCATCTACAGATTGTCTTCCATTCATTCACCTCATACATAAACCCACCATGGAGCCTCCACCAGTTCTCTTTTGCAACTTGTGCCTTAACAGGCCACGCCATCTTTCACTGGGGCACCCATTTTTGTATATGTATACTCAACCCAAATTATTCTTTATCTATTTGGTAATTGTAAAAATCTTGTGTTTGCAGCGTTTACTTATCTTTTTCGTCGTCACCTTTGATGGCCTTCTTTTTCCCAACAAAGCAACCCATGTCGCCCTTGGTTAGGGAATCCACTCTATTTTTATACCGACATTGTTTACAAACCCTGAGTATCCCAAGTCCATGTACCCATGATATCTGAGTTTGTTCACTTTGTTAGCCTTTGGCACAATTTAACCCAGTATCTACCCATCCCCCTAACACTAGATCCAGTTTTACGATTGTTTCCAATCATCCTTCAAAATTCCCCAACCAAGGGAAGTCTTGAGTCTCACTACATCTTGACTTCGTTCATGTTACATGTCAGTACCTGATATCATCTCAATGGATTTCACAAAGCCCTTTGTTTCTTGGAGTTGTGTCTCCCTTTCTGTCAACATCAGCACAGTTTCCATAAGGGAGGAAGTATCTTGACTCTCATTACCTTTACAATGAGGAGTCTTGGACAGCACAAAGAGAATCATCATTTCTCTCTAATTACGTTGACCCCCATAACATTCAACTTCAACAAACTCTCATGTTATGGTGGGTCTTACTATGAGACTATTGCAATTGTTTCATACCAGCCAAAGACCTCTGAATTCGTTAGATCATCAATGCCTACGATTCATCGATAATTCTTACAGTCCTCCTTGCCTCACTTCAGAGTTAGTTCACCATTCAGAACTGTCATCTGCCATTATAAACCACCCCTGAGGGCACTACAGTTATCTACATCAACATACATCCTCAGTTACAATATCACATTTTGGTTACATGACATGAGCATGGGGCATGCCCACCTCATTTGTACACATTTTTTTTTTCTCCCTAAAGAAAGGTTTGGGTCCCACAATTTTCCCTCTCCCTCCGACGGATCGCTCATGCAGTTCCTCTCTTCACTCTTCATTACAATGGCACTCTTAGTAAAAGAAACATTGATGTATTTCGGCTATATGTATGCTCCTAACCTCACACAACAGAGGGAATTTGCTATCACTGAAATATCGTCTGCAACATTGCACGCAAATGGCTATAGAAGCACAGTAATGCCAACATCAATTAGTTCACCTGCAACAGTGAAATGCATTCAAAAGGAAAACAACTATAAAATTGGGTCAAAAATTACCATGCGCAAATTCACCAAAGGAAGCACGCGCACAGTGCGCAGTGTGCGCAGGCCAACAAATTTCTCATCGTGCACAATGTTCCAAGTGCGCGACTGTGTACGAGAATAGCCACACACTTCTATGAACAATGCATTTATGGATCTTGTCAGCCCCTCAACCACTTATGGACTAGCTCCCAACACGATTTGAACCTCATATCTGAGTGAAATCCAAATGAGAGATTATTCAAGGACTAGAGGGTGCCCTAAAAGGCCCCTTGTTCACACCACGAACCAATTACATTTTTCCTTGAAGAAATTTTATAAATAAGAGCCATGGGTGCACTAAGAAACCAAGATCTTCATTGTATTGTTATGCTGCAAGAATTCTCCCTTGAGAATCCTCTTTTCTCTTTGGAGCCTTCAAGCATCATTGCAATAGGCCATTCCACTCACCTCTTGAGGGAATAGGCATTGATTTTCTTCACCATTTTCCATTTCTTCCATTGTATGAAGAGCTCTCCATTAGGGAACTCAATATCCCTCCCAAGGAGGAAGAGGGGACTCATAAGTCCTCATTTTTCTCTACGGTGTTTTTCCTACTAATCTATTGATCCATTGATAGTATTATGTTGGTCATTGTTTGATTTTTATGGTTCTAAGTTTCTCATGCTTTCTAACTTTTATTTCTTAGTTGTTTTAGTTTATTTCTTTGTTTATACATGTGTTTGGCTTGTTTAAACCACTCACAAACTTATGTCTTTTCTAGCAGGCTTATCTAGACATTCAAGTGTTGTTGTTTTGTTCACCCAAGTGACGAAACCAACACAACATTAGGGACCTAACCTCCCTAAGCCCTTCACGTAGGTAGAATAATATATTTCCATGTAATAAAGGTCGATATTAATAAGGCCTAGAAATAAGGAAGAATAAGTCAAATGTAAGAAGGCCTAATAGAAGCTTCCACTTCTAGAAGGATCTTCCTCTAGATTGTTCTTTTGGTTAGATAGATTTAGTATAAATAGGAGTATAAGGTATGAGAATTTTTCTCTTGAGAATTATTGTAATAGAGTGTTGCTCTGCTAGAGGTTTCCCCCTCGAAGAGGTAAGTAAACATTATTTCCTATCAATAAAGGTATTATTTTGGTGTTGTGGTTTCATCTATTGTGTTGTTCCATTGTTATTCTCTGCAATATTTATATTTTCAGCTATTATAATAGATATGGTACCTTACAAGTGGTATCAGAGCACTTTCCTTAGCAGAAAATTGTGGGTTATTGTTTTTTAGGGTGTTATAGCACCTATGCTTTTGTGCCATGGCCTAACCCTTTTCCCAATGCTTGCTAGAATTTTCCCTAAAGGTCCTTTGAAAAATCATTTAAAAAACATGTTTTAAGAGCATAACCGCGAGTTTCCCAAGTACAACACATGGACATCCACACACTTCCTCACTGCAACCCACGGATGTCATCATTTTTGGTGAAAAATTAAATAATCCTATGTTTTTGTGCTGGTTTTTTGGTTGGGCTTGTTTCCCAACAACCCTTGTCCATACACAATGGAATTCAACTCCCCAAACCTATTTGGGAAGATATAAAACAACCATAGAGGGATAAATAGGACAACACAAGTCCCTTGGTGCAAAGTTATGTTGCCATCATCTAGAAAGCCTCCTCTTCCTATATTCTCTGAGAAACACCCCCTTTAGTATGGAAACTCCTTTTCCAGAGATTCCTTCTCCTTTTATGTGACTATAGGGTGTCTCCTTATCCCTATTTGATTCATTGAGAGAAGTATACATCGGTTGCATTGATGCTTGAGGGTTCCTAGAGGAACCTAGACAGTTGGATTCAAGATGGTGCCTAAGGTTGGAMAAAGTTGTAACTTACCTTTTCCACTTGCTGGTAATAAAAGAGTTTGTTTTACCCCATATTTGTCTTCACTGTACATTTATCTTTATGTTTACTTTGAATCTGACATATAAAATGCACATGCTTTTGATAGTATAACTACTTTCRTCTCTAGCCTAGTTTTGTATATGTCTTGCAGGTTGATTCGAGCAGAAGATTAGGATATCTTCGACGAATTGGAGTGGGGATTGACATCAAATGGGAGAACAAGGTGCATTCTCTTTTTTCCTCTCTATCCCTACTTTCTCCTAATTTAGGTAGTTATTTTCCTTAGTTTTTATGTTCTTGTCTTTGATGAGAGACTTTTTTCTCTTTCACTTAGTCTTTCTCTGTTGTGATCACGACCCAAGATCATAGGGGTAAAATCCCTTAATCAGAATTGGCAACTCCATTGGGGATTCTCCTGGTTTAGTTCGGTTGTAGGGTGGCTTGTTTTTTCCTTTTTTATTTATGTGATGTTTTCCTGTTTTCCAATCTTTGTTGCAAATATTATATTATATATAAACTTTTCCATAAGTTTTTGGGAGTCTCCCTATTGAAAGCCCTTTTTATTTTTCCAATTTTACAGAGTTATCCATGCTTCTCTGCGATATCAGTCATGGTTTTCCACGTTTTCACTATGTATGACCTGCGGACATCTGCAACTCTCAGTTCACACTGTTGTCACTTGGTAAATTTTTGTGATGAAGGGCAATGAACTACCAAGGTAACCTACAAACCAACTTTAAGACTGGAAACTAGCCTTTCCAATCTAGAGAGGGCTCTCTCTGAGACCTAGTATTTTATAGATAATAAATTTGGATTTTCGGCTAGATTTATACGTTTGAGAAAGTTTTTTCTAGTTTCGCTGGCAAGGAAATGCAGAACTTTGGGCTATGGAGTCAACCCCCCTAAAAACAAGAGAAATCAGTGATTGGTAAGGGAATATTTGAGAGGATAAAGGATAAATAGGAAATGGTCTTTCAGTTTTAATTTCGTTGTGTATGGTGGAAGAAAGGAGACCATAAATCCAATCAGATCACCATTAAATATGAATTCTAACTTACTTAGAAGAAAAACACAGAGTTTAAATGGTTGAGTCTAAAGCACTGCGCAACAAATTTTAAACTCCTTAAATATTTCTAATTTAAAAAAAGGAAACTAAAATGAATTTGCAGAAAACAGGAAGTACGTACAAATATAGGATCACAATACATCAAACCACCACCATTAGAATCTTTTCGTCAAAGCTTCAGGACCTCTACATTATTATTTCCATCAGATTCAAAGATTACATTCAAGAGTCCTCTATCTACACTCCTTTTCCAACCTAGATTACATCAAAAAGATACAATATATAGTAAAATAAGGCCCTCTTGGGCTGTTATGCCTTGAACTACTTTCCCCTAGAGTCTAGGATTCAATTACTTTCCCCCCAAACAACCTTTTCAACATATTTTACCAAAACTAGAGACTCAACTGCACACAATCATAACATAACCGATACATTTGTCTCAATCATTAGGTCATGAGTAAGATTTGGTCATTAGGTTGTGATAAAACGATGTTTTGTTTCAAGGGGTGTCTGAGTAATAGAACATACTGTTGTAAACTCTGTCACCTTTGTATAACAGGCTTTGGTTGATGCTACGCAATCACTGGATGTAGCATGCACATGGCGAGTTGGTGTAGTGGACATCATTTTTGTGGTCGCTCATGCAGCTCCAGGTGGAAGCAACGGTTGGGGAACCATGCATCTCTTCCAAAACTGACATGTGTTTCATTTATACATGCCCTCGTCAGTAGGTAAGTTTACAACATCTGCGCGATGAATATTCACTACACAAGTGTTGCGTCAGACTTCTTGTTACCGAAAGAAAATAGGATATGTGCGGAGGAATATTCCATGCCATGATCAAAAAAGACAAAATGAGGTTGTCTTTCTCATACCTCTAGCCTCACCTGCAACCTTAAAAATCTGAGATTTTTTCTAAGAGACCAGTTTTGTTTGCTCGGATTCTTCACTTGTCTCCACAAGACCACATTTCCTTTCAGTTTTTCTTGAGCACTAGCGAGAGTTGTGCGGGCGTTGTCAATGGTTGGTCTGCACTCCTTGAAATTCTTTGTGATTCTTTCTTTTGACACCCTATGGTCCTCTCGCAACTGGATAACTATGTGTTTTTCCTCTCTGAGCTATCTTTTGAGACAATTTACATTCCATGCTCGACTTTGCGACGATGGCGTTTCAATGGTCCTTTCTGGAAATTGTCTTCTTAGTTCTTTTTTTTCTTGATAAAGTTCGGCGATAATGAGTTGTGCTTGCTACAACTACTACGACAACTCCTGAACATTAATGTTTTCATCACCTAACTTCCTTCACCTTTCACCAATTCCCATGATTGAACCTTCAACAAGCTCTAGCCGATCGACGGGCATGAGTAATCTCTTGGAAGCAGACTAGGTGCACAGTTTACTGGGAGCTTGGATCACCTCATTTTTATTAGTCAACCTTGGCTTGCCTCTTTTCTGGGGTGTTGGATGGTGGGACGACGAGTCTTCTATTTCCTTTCCCTTTCCTTTTCATGTGACATCTTCCTTTCTCTCCCCTGTGCTATGGAATGTTGTTTCCCTTGCAAATAGAGGGATGTCTCATTTGGGGTCTCTGGGGATGTCAGCCAAAATCATAAATGAATCCCATTCCTTACTCACATTTCTCAATTCTTTGACCACTGACAACTTGATTAATGAAAAATGGGATAAATTGTTCCCCGCCTAGTCAACCTTGGCCTAGACGTTGTCTGCCATCTTTTCCAAGCTCTGATGCAAGAAGAAAGGTAGATTCAAAGGTTTTTTCCCTGTGGATTGCATCAACAACCTAATGTGATATGGGTACACCCTGTCAAACCTTCCTTCACAGGTGAAATATCTTCTGATTACTTTTAGAATCTTTTGGAAAGGCTCTCGGAGGTACTGGCTTGGAACGTCAGCTCCAATTTTCACATTTAGATAGTTGGGATGATATAGTCTTTATAGCACAAAATGTCTAAAGGAATTCCTTTAAACCATTTTTCTCCGCGTGGAGGGATCTCTATCGCAGCTAACAGATTTTCCTCCGTCACTTGGAAGGTGATTGTCACAATGGTCACGCTAACACCAATCAAATTGAGGGTGAACTGCTCAGCTAGATTCACATTATACCCTTTTATCTTTTCATAGAAGCGCATACATCCGGCTTGTTCAAAATACGCCATGATTTACGAATCTTTGTTTATTAATTCCAGTTCTTGAGGCTCAGGCCTCACGACCCTGCCACTTCTATCCTTATTTCTTATGCTTTGGGACGCTACCATGATGCTAGTATATATTTATCTCACGCGTACGGTAATGAATTGTAACACCCTCTTTGTGCGGAAAATAAGAATGAAGGACTTCGCAGAGACTGTTAGAAAGGCAGTAACAGAATCTTTGTGCGACAAACAAAATCAGCCACAGAAGTTCACGGCGCGATAGTAAGGCGTGATGGAAAATTTCGGCACAGTGGGGAAACTCGGCGCGGTGGAAAACAACAACAGGAGGCTTGTCGCGGTAGGGAATCATGACAGAAAATTCCAGTGCAGTAGGAAAGTTAGCACGATAGGAGGAAATTCCAAAGAAGAAAGGCTGACCGCAAGAAGAAATAACATCCAACACGCTAGTTTGCAACGAACTCCAACAGTCTTTAAACAATGACTGAAAATGATGAAGGAGACATGAAAACTCGAATCAACAGACTTACAATATGAACAATGGAAATCATCTTTCACACAACGAAGGGCTCCAAAGATTGCATAAAAAACCATGGACAACGCACAAATCCGAAAAGTAAAGGAGAGGCATGCAAGGTGACCAATATTTATACTTGAATGGATAAGGAATGGAATCATGGAAGAGGACAATAAATCCATGGTGATGAGAAGTTTGAAAGAAGGTTGAATATTTGTGCATCAAACTCGTGCGAAGGGTACACTTTGAAGTGTGCAAAGTACAAATGATAAGAGCGACAGAGTATAAATGATAGGAGCATCGTGAGTTTTCACCTTTCTAACTTCATAATTAGGTGATGATGTTTGTTATATCTTTCGATGTGACCCTTATCCCAACAACTTGCCTCGATCTCTGGCATGTAAATTCCCCTTTTTTGTCAGGACTCAATATTTAGGGAAAGGGACCTTTACAAATCACACATGACTAATCATTGCACCCTTTACCAACTCCAAGTTCCAGAACCGCTACTTTCTGATTTTGACCCATTCATTATTCGGTCATTGACCTCACACGCTTTGACGCACGAACTACGACTCATCTAGGACTAAATCTAACTGCAAAAATCATGATGCTAACAACTAGCTCCAATGGGGATGCTATCCTTCGAGTGAGGTGGCAAAGAACAACAAACCAGGTGCCTGACCATTGGGGTTTTATTTGACCTAAAAATATCTAAAATGACAAAACAGCCTCATTCCAGACCTCCTTGACACAACTATGACTAAACTCAACATAAACTTAGGGCCTTCACTCCAGCCTTCAATTTTTTGCTAACTACTGACTTGAAACATTTTCTATGAAAATAAAAATGGTTATTTACAATGACATGAAAAGACTGAAATTTTTTTGCTAAACAAGATAATGTTTGAGAAACCTGCCATTCACAGCCCCCCCACCAATGAGATCTCCATTAATCTCTTGCAGCAAATAGGCATTGTTCCCATGGTATGCTACAATCCTGAATGGCCCCATCCAAAGGTGATCAAACTTTTAATGCCTCACTCTATCTTCATTTCTCGTTTCCCACTTTAGTACCAAATCATTCACCCTGAAATCCTCCTCTTTGGTGTGCCTGTTGAAAATTATTTTCATTTTGTCTTGGTGTAGCTGTGATTTATTGAAAACATGTTCTCTCATTTTTTGTGCATGGACCAATTGGTTTATTCTACTTAGAGCATCGTTTGGTTCAACTTCTTTCTCTTGCAGCAGTTTCCTCACTTGCAATCCCAATGAGGTGGGAAAAATTGCCTCTGTACCATATACAATTTGGAAAGGTGATATGGAGATGGACTTTTTAGTGGTGATTATGTCATCCTATAACACATAGATAATTTTTTTGTGCCAAGATTTCTTGTTTTCCTGCAGACGCTTCTTAATAATCATGGTCAAAATTTTGTTAGACAACTCTGCTAATCCATTACCCTATGGGTAATATGTTGTGGAATGGCCCAAAGTTATGTCATAGTCGCTACATAATTTCTCCATATTCTTAGACTTGAATGTTGTTGCATTATCAGTGATGATATTGACTCGACAACCAAATCTAGAGAATATATTACTCTCTAAAACCCGAATGATGACACTATTACTAGCTTGCCTTGTGGGGACCGCTTTGATCCATTTGGTGAAGTAGTCTGTGGCTGTCAGTATCCACCTATGTTGAGTTGAAGATGGAGGATTAATTTCTCTTATAAAATACAGACCCCGTTGCATAAACAATGCTTCAATAGAGATATGTTTTAAAGGCAAGGGTTGCAACTTTCTTTTCCCATCGAAAATATGACATTCATGGCAGCTGGAAACTTCCTTGTATACATCGAAAAAAACACTGGGCCAATAGAATCCCTCCCTCGGTATTTTGTGTGCAGTGGTCTTCCAATAATGAAGCCCCCCACAATCTCCTTTGTGAAACTCTTTAATATCCTTTTTCATTTCTTCCTCCAATAAACAATTTAGTAAGATCCCACCTAGATCTTTCCAATACAGAGAATTGTCCGAAATGCAAAACTTAGCTTCTTTCAATTTCAAAAATCTGGCTTTGGTTTTGCTCAATCTAGGAGGATCCTGTAAATTTATTAACACGTAAATAACATCATCGTACCAAGGGGAATCAATGAACTTTTCAGATATCTGTGGGGTTGCTTCTTCTTGTGAATTTTTCGACAAATCAACAATAAAATTGATTCCCAAAACATCATAATTCGACTGCCCCATTAATTTCTCACCGGGACGACATATTTCTGGGACAACATATTTCCGGGACGACATATTTTCGGGACGACATATTACCAGGACGACATATTTCTGGGACCACATTTTATTTAGGTGGTTTTTCGGCACATGGTTTTTTGCCGATGGTTTTCTGTTTCCGGTTAAGGAATTAGGGTTTTGGATTAATCCAGGTCATTGGGTTAGGGTTTTGGATGTCGTTGGCTCCTATATGTATATTGTATTGTAAACAATGTAACACAATGTATGAATATAATATATGTTGGTTTTCCCAGTTTGGGTTTCCAGGTGAAAACTCTCTATGTAATGTTTGTATTTGCCATTGTATCTTTTCTGTTCTTTTCTGAATATCAGTTTGCAGTAGATATTGTACAAGGTTATAATTTACATTTGGTATCGGAGCTTTATTGGCTTCAGGGGGACGCCTTTGTCGTCAAGGGTTTGGCTCGGGACTGTGATAAGCCTTGTTACAGTGGGAGATCTGCAGTATTGTTTTTCAGGTGAAAATAAATAGCAAGCAATTCGAAGATGGAGATCAAGAAGTTTAATGGGAAAAGATTTGAGTTGTGGAAGCTCAAGATGGAAGATATTTTGGTGGACAGAGATCAGTGGATCACGGTAGATCCAGGTACTGCACCTACAAGAACTTCTGCAGATGACTGGAAAAAGACAGATCAGAAGGCAAAGAGCACAATTCAGCTGTGTCTCTCCGATTCAGTATTACTGAATGTGTCAGAGGAATCTATAGCCAAGGATTTATGGGAAAAGTTGGGGAATTTGTATCAGTCTAAGTCCCTGGTAAATAAACTATTCCTGAGAAATAAGTTGTATAACTTGAGGGTGAGAGATGGAGACTCGATGGTAGAGCATTTGAATTCCTTCAATACTGTGGTAAGTCAGTTAGTATCTGTTGATATTGAAATTTCAGATGAAGATAAATGTATCAGTTTGTTGTGTTCTTTACCAGACTCGTGGGATAGTCTGGTTGTGGCCATAGATAGTAATACAACTTCTTTGAAGTTTGAAGAAGTAGTCTCATCCTTGTTGTCAGAGGAGTTGAGACAAAAGAATATGGAAGGACATAGCACAGATGCATTATTTGCAAGAGGACGTTCCCAGGAAAGAAATAGATCTAATTTCTCAAGTGGGAGATCTAAGTCTAAGGGTAGATCTAAATCTCTTGGAAAGTTTGGAAGGGTATGTTGGA